>JAVSBS010016394.1:33978-47439 GCA_033124195.1 Coracias cyanogaster | reverse complement strand
CTGAGGAACACCACTTGTGACTGGCTGCCAGCTGGATTTTACTCCATTGACCACCACTCTTTGGGCTCATCCGTTCAGCCAGTGCTTGATCCAGCAGATCGTATGCTCATCCAGGCCATGAACAACCAGTTTTTCCATGAGAATTCTATGGGGAACAGTGTCAAATGCTTTTCAAAAGTCTAGGTAGACAATATCCATAGCCCTTTCCTCATCCAATAGTTGGGTCATCTCGTCATAGAAAGAGATCAGGCAGGACTTGCCTTTCATAAACCCATGCTGACTAGGCCTGATCCCCTGGTTGTCCTTTATATGGCTTGTAATAGCACTGAAGGTGATCTGCTCCATGACCTTCCTTGGTACTAAGGTCAGACTGACAGGTCTATAGTTTCCTGGATCCTCCTTTCTGCCTTTCCTGTAGATGGCTGTTACATTTGTTGCCCTCCAGTCCATTGGGACCTCCTCAGTTAGCCATGATCTCTGGTAAATAATGGAAAGTGGCTTGGCGAGAACATCTGCCAAATCTTTCAGCACCCTTGGGTGTAACCCATCCGGTCTCATAGACTTGTGTGCATCCAAGTGGTGTAGCAGGTCACTGACCATTTTGTCTTTAATTGTGATGACTTCATTCTGCTTTCCCTCCCTGTCTCCTAGCTCATGAGGCTGGGTGTCCAAGGAACAGCTAGTTCTACTGCTAAAGACAGAGGCAAAGTTGAGCACCTCAGCTTTTTTCCTCATCTTTGTTACTGTTTCCCTCTGCATCCACTAAAGGAGGGAGATTTTTTCCCTAATCATCCTTTTGTTGTTAATGAATTTATAGAAACATTTTTTATTATCCTTAACAGTTGTAGCTAGGTTGAGGTCTAGCTGCGCTTCAGCTCTCCTAATTTTCTCCCTGCATGGCTTCACTACATCTTTATAGTCTTCATGAGAGAACTGCCTCCTCTTCCAAAGGTCATAGACTCTCCTTTTGTTCTTGAGGTCCAGCCAAAGGTCCCTATATACCCCGACTGGTCTCCTTCCCCACCTACTTGTTTTTCCACATGCAGGGACAGCCTGCTCCTGTGCATTTAAGACTTCTCTCTTGAAGTATGTCCAGCCTTCCTGGACTTCTATATCCTTCAGGGCAGTCTCCCAAGGGACTTTGTCAATCAGTCTTCTGAACAGAGGAAACCAAACCTCTTACAACAAACTCTTCCTTTCTTTCTTCTGCAGTGGCAGAGACCCATTGAGGGGGTATCTCAGGTCAGAACGGGATTCTCAGGGAAACTGATGCATCCCATACCTTCTCCTGAAGATGTGTCCCCCCATTTTCCACAATGCTCTTCTATCTTCAGCAGGAGATGGTAATTCCAATCACCCCAAATCAGTGGCCCTTTGAAGCTCACCACTGGGTTCCAAGCCTGCAGATCTCCTGAGCCTGTTGAGCTTTCCGCATGAGCAGTCTGAATGACATCTGGTAAGTATAATACTCTGCATTAATCAGATACAAGGTAAATTTCCTGCATCCTAATCACTAATGTTTAGAATGAGATCAAGCACTGAAGAGCAGAGATTTTAACTCATACCAATCTGTTAGGTTTTTTACTCCTATTGTTTATTTTAATTTCAGCCAAATTTTCAGTCTTAGTGTTTCTTGACCTCAGTGACATCTTTTGCAGTGAGTTCTGAAGGGCAATTATGTGTTACAGAAGAAAGATATTTTGGAACAAAAGTGTTTTAATTGCTTATTCCCACATCTGAAGAATATTGCTTTCATTTATTATGAAATAGAGACCCTCAATCTGTCTCCTCCATGCTCTTTAATAAGATACGCAACTTGATCATATAAAAGGTTTTTTCTTTCAAAAATAAAAGAGCCTGACTATTTCTGTTCTCTTTCATACAAGACTTCAGCATTTCCAAATTCTATTTCTTGTCTAAATTATCTCTAAATTATCTAAATTCCTAGAAATCATTTGGCTTATACATTAACAATATTTTAGATATAAGAAAAAACATGAGGTATATAAACATATCACATAATTTCACATTATTCTCTACCACTTCTTTCATATATCCAATACTTCATTTGCTCTTCTAATGCACATTAAACTGAAGTCTTCATTGAGCTGTTTTCGGTGATGCTGAGGTTCATTTCCTGAGCTGATATGATTAATTTAGAAGCATAAGAGTGGTATGAGCACTTAAAGTGTCTTCCTTCTGTGTTAGCTATTCTTCTTTATGGTATCACTGATAATTTTCATCTATAACTGCCTGTCTGTTCATTAATATATATATTCAACAAGTCCTTTTTCTTGATTAAAATTGTCATTTCCTTCTCTTCTTATTTCTGGTCTTCTAGCCCATTTAACATAACATTTGCAGGTCTTCCCATGCCTATTTTGTTTTAGTAGCTTATAGTAGCACACATTGTCAGGTGCCTCTTAAAACACTAAATACATTATATCAGCTGATTTTCTCTTTCCTTCTCCTTTATTTGTATATTCAAAGAAACTGAACAGATTGACTCTCAATTGTCATAAATCATAATTGTTCAACCATTCTTATTAGATGATCTTCCAGGTGTTTTATCATTCTGTTCTGAAGTTCCATTTCAACATTTTTACCAGATACAGTTCTAAGGTTTACTCCTCTGCAATACCCTGGTTCACCCATACAGTACTTAAAAAACATATGAGTACGCTATGCTGCCTTCTAACCCTTCATTATAAGAGCTAATTTATTACTCAGAATCCATTCACATTTACCTGGGTAACCCCAAGGAGGAGCTGCTTATATAAATAGTGTCGGATTTTCAGTTGAATCCTCCTGTGAGTATCACCAGTGTAACTGAGACACTTGCAGTTCCTCCCTGTGGATATTCCCATGACTGAACTACACTGAGTAATTTTTTGCTCCACGTATCCACCCACCATGCTGTACCATATCCATTGGCATCAAAGTATTACTTGACAAAAGGAAGTAAAAAAATACTTGTCTTAAAAGGATGACTTAGAGAGTAAGGTGCATCTGGTTTTTAACCTAATGTAGTCATTACTGTAAAATTTAAATGAAGAAATAGAAGACAGTGTTCAAAGCTGGATAGCAATACATGAAGGAAAAGTCTCTTCACTGACACTAGTCTTTGATGTGTGCTCATCTGAGAGAAAACTTGGTCCAGAACTGTATTTACATTTGTTATTCAAGTATTACTGCAAGAGGGCTTCTGAGTGTAGGGAACATATGGAGAGGCTGGCAGGCATTGATTCCCTGGTGTGGTGGTTAGATTCTTCGCTCTGAAAAAGCAAGCTTTTAAAATTCATTTGAAAACTATAAAATACACAACCAGTATGCCAAGTAGGTCTGTATTTAGAGAAGAATTACAATTTGTGAAAAGGAATAAAATCTTTTAACATTTAATGCAACCTTAGGCTTTAAATAATTATTCTTTAAGTCTATATGATGGTCAAACATTACAAGCTGAATTAATTTTCAGCCCTGTCATGCAATGAATGCATCAAACCTAACAAGTTTCTTTGAATTATTTTTATTAGCACCTGGGCTCCCCCACTTTTAATTATTTATCATTTATTGTAGTAGCTGCTCTTTAAAATCCTGAAAAATTTCCCTGTTCCGTAGTGACAACAATTCACGTCCTCAAGAGGTCTTTTATTGCAAGTTGTCCTTCAGTTAGACTAAGCTTGATCCACAATCCATCAAAGCCATTGGGACTGCTTTTATCAAATTTCAGAGGACTTCAGATCATGTGTTGGAAATGTGTGACTAACTTCTAGCTCCTCCATCCTGATTATATTTAAATCATCAGTGCCATTTAAAGTAGTGTATAGACTTCAATTCTTGATGAATCACAGACCACAAGTGTCTAGATTTCTTTATCAATGTAATATACACGATAGCGAAATATTTTTTCATTGGACTTGTCTATTTAAACTATTTAAAATATTTGATATAAAAGTCAATAATATGCCTCTTACTTATTTATATTATATATAATAGAAACAAAAGGAGGGCTAAGAAGAATCTCCATACTTTATTGGATGCAGGGTGAAATATAGTGATAAAGGATGAGGAAAAGGCTTACGTAATAAATACGTTCTTTACATCAGTCTTTAATAGGAAGGCCAGTTGTCTCCTGTGTTCCCAGCCCTCCAAGATGGAAGATAGGAATGAGGAGCAGAATGTATCCCCCATAATCCAAGGGGAAATGGTCAGTGGCCTACTACACCACTTAGATGCACACAAGTATATAGGGCCAGATAGGATCCACCCAACGGTACTAAGCAATCTGGCAGAAGTGCTCATCAAGCCACTTTCCATCATTTATCAGCAGTTCTGGCTAACCAGAGAGGTCCTAGTAGACCGGAGGTTAGCAAATGTGATGACCACCTACAAGAAAGGCCAGAAGGAGGATCCAGAGAACTACAGGCCTGGGGTGCTGGGGAAGGTTGTGGAGCAGATCATTTGAGTGCCATCATGGTTGTTGGTTGACAGCCAACTGAGTATGAGACAGCAGTGTTCCCAGGTGGCCAAGAAGGCCAACAGCATCCTGGCTTGTATCACAAATAGTGTAGCCAGCAGGACTAGGGAAGTGACTGACCCCCTGCACTTGGCACTGGTGAGGCCACACCTTGAGTACTGTGTTCAGTTTGGGTCCCTCACTACAAGAAAGACATTGAGGTGCTGGAACGCATCCAAAGAAGGGCAATGAAGCTCTTGAGGGGTCTAAAGAATAAGTCTTATAAAAAAATGGCTGAGGGAATTGGGGTTGTTTAGCCTGGAGAAAAAGAGGGTCAGGGGAGACCTTATCACTCTCCAAAAGTACCTGAAAGGAGGTTGTAGTGAGGTGGGTGTAGTCTCTTCTCTCAAGTAACAAGTGATGGGACAAGAGGAAATGGCCTCCAGTTGCACTAAGAGAGGTTTAGATTTGATACTAGGAAAAAATTATTCACAGAAAGGGCTGTCAAGCATTGGAGCAGGCTGCCCATGGAAGTGGTGGAGTAGTGACTCTGCTGGAAGTATTTAAAAGACACGTAGATGTAGTGCTAAGGGGCACAGTTTAGTGGTGGACTTGGCAGTGATGGGTTGACGATTGGACTTGATCATCTTAAAGGTCTTTTCCAATCTATACAATTCTATGATTCTATATTTAAAATGTATTAATCAAATTTTTATCTAGATGTAGGTATAAAATTGTTTAGACACTCAGTGCAATTAAAAAAAATAAACTGAATGTAAACTGCAAGCAAAATAGATTATTTTCTAAAGATTGATCTTTAGGTATATTAACTTTTTATTCCAAGACTGAGGATGAGCACATTTATGAGTATTAGACTTCTAGAAGAATACTGAAGCAAATTAAGTCATTAGTCATTTGAGTATGTATTACTGCATGTGAGACCCATTTAATCCTGTCTTCATGAAGGCATAAGGAGTATGTACATCACCTGGAGAAGCATAGTATTTAATGTGAGAGCTTCTACCTAAGGATCATGAAGAGACTGCTGTTTCACTGCAGCCATAACTCACAATGGAAGAAGTAGACTGCACAGAAATGAGTATTGCAAATTACTACTACAAATCATTAGAATTGTACCATGCATAGGATTTCACTTCTTGTATGTGTTACAGTGTTACTTCAGCACTCTAGAAAACCAACACCATCAACTTCTTGTTATCAAGATGGTGTTATCTTTGTTTTATTTTAGAACACTTGTTTAAAAATGTTCTAAATTGATTTTGGTCAGTTGATCCATTTCCTCTCCTCTCCTCTCCTCTCCTCTCCTCTCCTCTCTTTCCTGCTCTATTCTATTCTATTCTATTCTATTCTATTCTATTCTATTCTATTCTATTCTATTCTACTCTATTCATCATCCTTTAAACAACTTTACTATCTGACTGCCTTCCTAAAACGCATTAAGTGATGTTACTAACATCTGTCATGTGCAGTTCATTTTCCCTCTCATCTTCTCTGCAGGGACAGGATGAGAAAGAATATGAACCACACATTGTGTGTGCAATGTAGTGTTATATGCATATGCATTATGATCGAGTCTTTAATTACATACTCTCATCTTGTTTTCCCACAGGACCCCTGCCTCATTCAGTACACAGGATAGACACATGGGAGAGATTTAAGAGTACATAGGCAACCACCAATTTAGCAGTTCCTGGTTTGGCTTTTTAATCTACTGTCGTGCTTTTAACTGTATGATTCTTCTTTTCATGTTGTTTTTTTTTCCTTCTTCTTCACATGTTATTGGTATTTTCTATAGAAAGAATAGCAAGATAAGATAGTAACCATAAGACAATGAGATACAAATAAGCTATTAATTAGACCTGAAAATAATAGATAATTCTCCAAGCCTCAGTGAACCTTTACATATAATCTCAAAGTCTAAGGTTTCAGAAAGAAAAAATGGGATGTTTTCCCACCTGCTTCACCCTGCCTGAAAATTAGAGGATGTAACTGTGGATCTTTGAAGCTGGGAAGCAGGGAACACTGCTAGTAGCAAGGGTTTGGAAGAGATATTTCTCTGTTTCGATGTGGCTTGAACATTAAGGGCAACTGTGTCATCTCTGCAATCAGTTTCTTTTACAAATAACCAGTTAGAGAAATGAGGAGTTCTCTCTGTTGTTATCTGGCACCTGATATGTACCATTCTTTGTCTTACATTATATCATAAGAATGAAAGTAAATTATCTAAAGCACAATTAATCTCTCAAAATGCCTATTAATTTGGTATGAAGATGCTAAGGAATATTAAATGGTAGCTTGGGTTCTTTTCCCCCCAAAGAAAAACTGGCCTTTTTTTTAGTTATTCCTTATCAATAACCTAAAATGTTTGTGGGTTGTTTTGTTTGTTCATTTGTTTCTTACAATACATGGAAGTGTAAGGTAAATAATACTGCAGATCAAACATATAGATTATGTATTCTTTTCCTTATACTTCAAACCAGCTTGGTTCCAATTCTTTTTAAACAAAATATGCTTCCATATTTTACAGCAGGTAACTATTTTGTCTTTTTGGAGAACATTTCTGTAAATGAAAGCAGACATGGCTTTCTTTTCATGAAGTAAAATTAAGACTTTATATTTCTATTGTTGATAAAAATCCTTTTAGTTTCATGAATACTACTGCTAATTTCTGAAGGTAAAAGTTTCCCCTCCGCTATTGTGTGCAGTAGTTTCATACAAAAATGGGCACGGATGCTGGCTTGTATGCATACTTGCAAGCAGTTGCCTACCATAGTAGATGAACTCCATCTGTTAGTCCACAGGCAGGGTAATTTGAATTTTGTCTGTGAAATCTGAACCCAGGCTGAAGAAGGAGTCTGAACCCAAATCTATTTTTAACTTCAGATCATCTGAACCTGTATAAATGCACTGTAGTATGGAAAACAGCCCTGTTAAAGCAATTTCAGACCAAACTTGGAAACGTTTGAACAGCTCTAAAGCTTTTAACCTTGAATCTTATGGTAGTTTGACAGGCATTTTTTGTTTGTTTGGGGATATTTTTTTTGTTGGTGGGTGAGTGAGGAAGGCATCCAGATTATTCTCTTCAGCTATGAACCCTTGATCTTTGCAGTGATTTCTCTGCTTGCTCCAGCTACGGTACCCCTATCATACAAAGTGCAAAATTGCAGTGTTTGTACATGTGCCTCTCTGTAGACAAATGACCAAAACTTACATCCACATTTGCACTGGAAGACTGCGCATCCATAACAGGTCAAGTGTAAATTTATCAAGCCCTGACATATCTAAATCCAGGCCTCTGGGAGAAATATGTTTACTACCTGGATGCCATATCTGTTTTCACTCCAAGAAGCCTGAGTGTCCATTCCAGAATGTCTGGATGCACTGCAAACAAGTGTCAAAGCAAGCATTACATGTCTGCTAATGAACATTTTCAGATCAGTTCTGTGATGTTTGACAGGATTTATCTCTTGATGAGTAGCTCCCCTCTAAATGTTTGTAGGCATTAGCTGATAAGCAGATAGTGATACATACCATAAACACAGCTGTTACAGAGAAAATATATTTCACAGGTCCAACACTGAGGATTTCTGATTGATACCTCAAAAATCTTTAAAGAATGTTGATGATGCTATGAAGACCTCATTACTGTTCTACAGAGAGTAAAGCTGCATGCCCGTTTGATGGTCATTTGTCTGAGATGAGTGAAGGGGAATTTTGGATAACTATGAAGAGAACAGAGAAGCTCTTTCTGCCTTTTGATGTGGTGTATATTGTGTGGAGAAGGGTAGGGGAGAGGAGCTTGGCTATCCAGCTCTTTTTTTCATTCCCTGAAGCAGTTGGGGATTTTCTATTTCTGTCACCACTCTTATCAGCATGAGTGTACACATATCAGCACTCTGACAAAAGCTACAGAGACATGCATACTACCTGCCAATCTACAATCTTCCTGTCCAGTCTAGTAATTACAAGGTACTCCTAAGAAATACTTGGATCAAAAAGCTGGTATATCATCCTATATTACCTCTTTCTGCAGGGTGCAAGTTTACGATATAGCATTGCCATAGTTTTTGATACTTTATTATTTGCGTTCATTTTAGCCTATTTCAAATGTGATATGTGTCAGTAGTATGCTTACATTGCAGTTTTTATTGAGAGAGTAATACTCTGCTGTTGACAGGCATATCTGGTAGTGCAATAGCTTTTATGCTGAATTTCTTTGCTTCACTATTTCCTTCAAAAAATTATTCTTTCCCACTTTTAGTGAATTACAGTGCATTGTCATATACAGAATTAGATACAATTTTGCTAAAAAAATGTTTCTTTTACATATATCTCATAGATATAGGGGAAAATATACTACATCAGCTAGCATAATACTTTATTTTCAAGTCTGTTTCCATGTATGCCTATCTATTTCTACTGTACTCCTATTCTAGGAGTCTGGGAATTTCCTTTATTGTAAGAGATCAAAGATTTTCAGGTAACAAGTTAGTAACATTTAAAAATTATTAGTCTCCTAGATAATTCCATCGGTTCACATGGAGTAATTTCACAGTACCGACTTTCTTTTTCAGCCCTTTTAGAAAAAGCAATAAAACACTTCTCTGCTACCTCTCAGCCACATCACTCTAGCCACTTATTTGAGTTTAATATCAGAAAATAATAGAAAAGCATAAAGTAAATGAAATAGTACAGAAAGGCTTAGACAAGATGACTGAAGTCACTAGGACTTCTGACACTTTCCACACGTTGCAGCTGACAGGCAAAAACCAAGATCCTGTATGTCTTATCATTTATATCATTACTAAAATCATCAGAGCCTGATGATGCTTCACCAGTGCAGTTATGTTTGTACATATCACTAAGTTAACTATAAACTCAGCTCTTGTGTAGTGCTTTTCATCCAAAGAGTTCAAAGCCCACTTTACAAAATACAGTTTGTTTGTTTTGGTTTGGTTTTTTAATTTTACAGATCAGCAAAAGCTGGAGCAAGAGAAGTGATTTGCTCTAGTGACCCAGCAAATCAGTGATATAAGGTAGAATTGGACTTCAGTTCAGACCCCTATTGACCATGTCAACTTATCTCACTGATTTGGTAGGAATACTGTTATGAGAAGTCAGTAATAGTTATATGCATTTTTTACATTTAACATTCACTACTCCTCTGAAGAGTTATGTGACTGCATTAAATCATTACTTTGGTTGCTTTTTGTTTTCCTTTTGTTTTGTTTTTTATTCAGAGAGATTGTTTATATTTAGTTAAAGAATATTTGTTTGCAATTTATTTTTTTTATGAAATGTTTTACTGCTTCATTCAATACTTGTTCAACCTGTTATTACGTACGTTACTGTGGGGGCCGACAGCTGGCCTGCAGGCCTCACAGAAAGCCTTGACCTTGACTAAATCAGGCTGTACCCTTGAAAGAAGATAAACAGCTTTTGAGGAGTTTGAAGAACATAAAAGAAGGAAGTTGACAGAAGCTAACGAAGACACGTGGGCAAGAAATGTTAACCAATAAGAGAATGTTAGCAACAAGCAAAAGCCAATTATTGTGTGACACGATGGTTTAGAGCTAAAGCTAGAGAGTATAAAAGTAGAGCTGTACAAAATAAAGTTGGCTATTGCTGCTATTGCTGCTTAATTGTCCAGTGTCTTGTCCGTCTCAACTACGACACAGGCCTGTTGGCATACTCCTCATCTCAGCAGATGTATCCTGTCTCTCCCCAGTAGTCTTAATTCTTCAAAGAGAGTGCTATAGTCAGAAAAGCTAAAACCTTGTCTGCAATAACATTCAAACTGGATTCATCTGCTCATACAAGAGCCCTCGCCGTTGACAGAATTGAGTAGCTCCCTGAGCTGCCAAGTTGCATGCTTTAGAGCCTAGAAACCTATAGTTGCTCTTAATAAACTCCAGGTCTCCCTTGATAGTAGCACTGATGTCAATGTTGATGAACTATAAAGGACAAGAGTCTGAAAATCAGATGAAACTCAGCAATTTCTTTTCAACATTCCAGATCTGAGCTTCCGACAAGTAATAAGCTTTGCAATACAGAAAGTCTGTTTGGGAGACAGATGCTGACCCCTGCAGCAGGGTGTCTCCTGCTACTACCATTTGCTGCTTCTACTTGGTGCCAGTATACAGATCAGGCTTAAGTAGTCCAAGTGCCTCCTCCGAGGAAACATGTTCTTCCTTATATGATACCACAGCCCTATATTTTTTTAAAAGTGCACATCTGGAAGTGGAGAAAGAAATACTAATACCTTAGTTTTTGCCAGAAGTCACAATCTTCTATGATCTCCTATTTAGCAGACTCGATCCTCCACTTGTTCAGCACAGCCTCTAGTTGTCCCTCCTCCAATACAGCAGGACACCCTGTCTCAGGAAGAAGCATCAGGCACAACCAGAGGCCAGGGCAGCTGCCTCTGATGCACTGGGACACTTGCTTCTGCTAGACCAGGGATTGTCTATTGTGACACAGAATTGGCAGGATTTGCAACCAGAATTAACTAAGTAAGAAAGTTACTTTGATCAGTTCAAATCATCAAGTATCAATAGCAAACTAAATCAGAAATTTTTTTTTTTTTTAAAAGGTATATCTGTATGTAATGGAAATTCCAAATAAAACAAACTTACTTTAACCTTTTCCTTAAAAGACAGGTACATTTTCAAAATTAAATTGATGACATTAAGTTATCCAAATAAAAATCTGGCAGAAAATTTCTTTCATCTCAGCTGGCTCCACAGAGAATAATTATGCTGATTTGCACAAAAATCTATCCTATAAGCAGCCAAAAAACTAAAATTAACAGAGTGAAGAGATTAAAAGAAATAAGAGTCTTAGAAAAGATAATATATCTATGAATGAAGAGCTTTTGACAAACAAAATATTGCTTTTTTGAAACTTACATATTAATGGATAAAGTGAGAATTTACATGTAATATATATAGATTTCAGTCATGCAGTGAAATC
Organism: Coracias cyanogaster; assembly: GCA_033124195.1. NCBI lineage: Eukaryota > Metazoa > Chordata > Aves > Coraciiformes > Coraciidae > Coracias > Coracias cyanogaster. The sequence continues at coordinate 35,990 of JAVSBS010016394.1, read as the reverse complement.
TAATGTAGAATACAGATCACAAAAATTAACAGTATTATGAGTTAATATCTTGTTGAGGAAGTATTAATAAAAGGAAGTTTGTGAAAAATGGCAAGCTATTGCTTTTGTATTGGAAGTACGTGCTGATGAGGAACAAGGGGAACTTATCTTAGGACCAGTCTTATTTAATATTCTCCTTACTGTTCTGGAAGATGTACAGGACACTGCATGAATATGATTCATAGAGGATGCTATACTAAAAGGTGGAAAACCTAAAATAAAGATAAATAATCACTTCCAGAGAGATTAGATATATGACTGAAGACTACTTAAGTAAGGTTCACTAGGGAAAAATCAAACTAATGCAAGAAGGGAAGCAGTCGATACCTCACAAGGTTAAAGAAACTATACATTATGTAATAAATTATTTAAGAATGTAAAAGGAATACTCTGGCAGTAATATTAAGGATTTTATAAAATACACAGTAAGAAAAAACTGTTGACCATGGGATCTCTGGAGTCTGAACTATGCTCTCAGGAAAAATGGTAGAAATTTCAACACTTGAAAAATTTCAAAGTAGCCTATGAAGAATAGTAATGAATGTACAAGAAATAAAGTATCACTCATCGTGAGGTAATTGTTTCTTTTAAGCTCTGACTGAAGCTACTATGAACTAGTGATATGAAAACCCACTAACTGAATAATTTACTGACCTGTTTTCACTGGGACAGAATCATAGGCCTGCCATGGTCTGCAGGACATTGGCAGTTTGGAGTCAGCCAGGGCAGCTGACCCAAATTGGCTCACAGGCGTTATCTCACGCCATAAATATCATGCTGAGTATAATAAAGGAAGTTTGTTGGGAAGGGGAGGGTGTTGGGGCCTCTCTTGCTTAGGGTGTCCTAATACTGCTCATCAGGACTGCCTTCCTGGTTTTGTGACCATTGTATATTTGCTGGGCTGAGTATAACTTTGTTTACTTTATACTGGCATAGGTGTTAGTTTCGGTGTTTCATTAAATCTGTTTTCATTTCAACTCATGAGTCTCCTCTCCTTTTCCTGATCTCACTTCTTGGCTGGGAAGGGTTCACTGGCTGATACAGCAACTGCTATAGTTTAGCCCTGGATGCAGGCTAAATGTAGATGGTTTATTTGGTGCCCAGTGTGGGGCTGCAGAAGGTCAAGGAACAAAAGGTGCCTGTCACTACTACAACTGTGAACTGGCAGCAGTACTGAACTAATGGAGACTCCCTGATCCCCACCCAGAAACTGATCTGCCAACTGGAGAGGCAAGGAGTCATCAGCAAGGCATGCATACCCTTTAACAGTCCTATTTTGTCAATACAAAAATATTATGGAGAGTGGAGAATGATAGCAGATTATCATGCACTGAGTGAAGTCACACTGGCCCCTGAGTGCTCAGTATGAACTAGAGTTGAAGGCAGACAAGTGGTGGGCCACAATTTATACCGCTATTGCATTTTTTCTCTTCCTTTGGCAGCAGAGTGTGGGCAGCACTTTGCTTTCACCTAGAAGGTTGTCGAGTACACCTGGAATTGATTGCTCCAGGGGTGGAAACACAGTCCTGCAATTTGCTATGGACTGATTCAGTCTGCAATAGAAAAGGGTGAAGCTTCCGAACATTTGCAGTATAGTGATGCTATCATCATATGGGGTAATACAGTAGAAGAAGTTTTTGAGAAATAGGAGAAAGTGATTCACGTTCTTCTGAAAGCTGATTTCGTCATCAAAAGATGCAAGGTCAAGGAACTTGAACAAGATATAACATACATGATCCTGTTCCACCCAGCTTCACCTGTGCAACGGATGGAACTTATGGTTTTAGACTAAATTAGTTCAATGAACGTTTTGGAGAAATCACAGAATCACAGAATCATTATGGTTGGAAAGGACCTCCAGGGTCATCAAGTCCAACCTTTGTCCTGGCATCTCTTTAACCACTACACCATATCCTCAAGCGCCACATCTATTCGTTCTTTAAACACCTCCAGGGATGGTGACTCCACCACCT
>JAVSBS010016394.1:0-25917 GCA_033124195.1 Coracias cyanogaster | reverse complement strand
TGGGCTCTATCATGTAGCCAGTTCTTAATCCATCTCACCATCTGTTCTTCTACCTCACACTTCCTGAGCTTGCTCACAAGGATGTTATGGGAAACTGTGTCAAACACCTTGCTAAGGTCAAGGTAGATTACATCCACTGGTCTCCCTGCACCTACCCATTCAGTCACAACATCGTAGAATGCTATCAGATTAGTCAAGCATGATTTCCCCTTGGTAAATCCAAATGTCTCATTCTTTCTACTTAAAAGTAGTTTGCAGTGCTGAAAGACAGAGAAACCAAAGCACTCAGCACTTCCTGAGGGCTTAAGGATATGCAAGGAACAGAGTGTGTCACAGATGGAAAAAAAAGAAAATATGTTGTCTCCTTTTTAAGTATTACAAGTGGTAAAGCTACTGACCTGATATTGAATAAGTTTAAAACTTCCCTCACAGTATTGTAAGTCATGGTAAGAGCTGGCCTGAAACATTTTATGTGTTGTGTGCCATAACACCAAAGAGCCGTAATTACAGAAAAGGTTTTTGTTCTAGCATGGAATAAATGTGTAAAAAACACAATCAACACAGTCATACACCAGTCCTCATTAACATACAAGATTTGATTTTTAGAATGATCCAAAACCCTAAAATGGAGTAAAGAGAAATGGAATACATGGGAAGATGAAGCCTCTTTATCCGTAAAGTTCCTACATACATCTAAAAGTGAAGATCCAAACCATATACCAGTTAAAATACATGTTATTACCAGCATTCTCTCTAGGGTCAGATCTATTGCAGCCAATGAAAATATTTTTGCATGTCAGGAGGTTATAGCCCAAAGGTGATATTATAACAGGAGTCAAAAGGTGGTTGTCCTGTGACGAGGTGTTATCCTTCTGAGGCCTTTTGTCGGAGGCAGTAGAAATTGGTTAGACTGATCCTATGACAGACAAAACTGGGAGAATTTTTCACTTGGGAAAACAGGCAGTTTTTCTAAGTGCTGCCAGAAGGGCACAAAGAGGCTGAAAAGGAAAGAGAAAGTACCTATGAGTTCATGCCTACCGTCTGCTTAACAAAGAGAGGCTTAGTCAGCCATTCTCGGGTCTGTTGAAGGTAAACTTCATGGTCTTCCCCTGTATCATTCCTCACCACCTGGTGCCAAAAGCTTTTCCCAGAAAAAGAAAGACTGAGAGAGTCCAGGCAATATATTTATGATACCACAGAGCAGCTGGAGAGGCAGCCTCAACTATAGCTCATCAACAGAGTTCTCTGTTCTTGTAGGTACAATTTTCTCAATTTCTTCCCAATATCATTCTGAAAGTAGACCACAGGCATTTTACTTCTTAGTTTACGTGGTTTAGTTCTGTTTGAGAAATTGTAGGCTCTTTGATTCTGTTGCATAAAACAAAATATTTGCTAGAGAAAGTACTAGAAAAGGGAAAACATGACAGACTTGCTCAGCAATGTGCATTCCATGAAAGACTTGCATTGGAAATGACAGAAAAGCATACATTAATCTGTAAATCTTGCTCACTATGAGGTCTGAAAAAGTAACTTATTCTGCCTCAAAATAACATTATTCAAGGTCTAAAATAAATATATTTGGTAGCCTAGCAACCACAAATATTTATATATACATAAGGCTGGTCTGTCAAAATATCATGGAAATTGTACACTATGAAAAATATGTTATAGACAGACAAAATTAGTCTTGTGCAAGGTTGCCATAATTGCCCTTCATGGCAGATTGAAAGTGTTGTTTAAGTAACTGGCAGTAAGTGCTAAATGCCTGATAGTCTTCAACTAAAATCAAGTTGTAGAAGGAGAAGATGTGCCTCGATTGATACTGCCTACACTGGGCAACATTTGCTAAAATATTAAAATAGTCTCTGCCAGACAGAAAGTCCTGGATCATCTAATGGAAAGCCTGTTCTGACATGACAGAAGAGCTGCAATACATACCTTGAATGAGAATGAAGTAGTCACAAACATTGCTATTTCTAGTAGACAGTGGTTTGCCAAGATTTAATCATAGCAAATGTTTCCATAGTCAATCCACAGCTTGATTCTCATCAGAAATAGATTTTCATCCTTTATTTTGCATACTAGGTTTCAGCTATTCAGCTACCACACACTGAATGTTCTGATCTTTGACATATAGCTTTATTTGTTCTGATCCTTGACATGCAGCTTTATACTAGTTGAGGATCTTCATACAGGCTGCTACCTTAATAACCAGCAACTAGAAATCTAGTTAAATAGGTAAAACTAAGAAGGGAAGAACTAAGTTTATGTAGTGATGGGTCAGAAGCAGGATACCACATGTAGGACCCAAACCTGCCTTTACAAGTAGAAGATATTTAGATCATAGAATCATAGAACAACCCAGGTTGGAATGGATCATGAAAGATCATCTAGTCTAACCTTTCATGGGATATGGAGCCTAGATGAGATTGTCTAGCACTCTGTCCAACTGCATCTTGAAAACTCTGCGGGTACTCTACCACATCCCTGGGGAAGTTGTTGCAGTGAATGATTGTTGTCACTGTAAAAAATCTTTTCTATCAAGAAAGAAACCTCTCCCACTGCAACTTGTACACATTGCACCTTGTCTTCTCCATGTGGCTCTTTGTGGAGAGCCTCTGTCCTCTTTGTTGCTGCCCTTTAAGTACTAGGATGTTGTGACAAGGTCTCACTGAGCTTTCCTTCTCCAGGGAGAGGTGATCTAGCTCATTCAGTCTTTCCTCATAATGCAGGTTCTCCAGCCCTTTAATCACCTTCATAGACTCATTTGGACCCTCTCCATCCAGTCCGCCCATATCTTTCTTGCATTGTGGGGACCAGAGCCAGATACAGTACTCCAGGTGTGGCCTGACAGGTGCTGAGCAGAGTAGGAAAACACTGAGTGGGAAGATGAAGATGGTGAATTTAGAAACTGGCATTATCATTCCAGAAGATAGAACTGGGACACAAAATGCATAGAGTTTAGTATAAAGGTGAAAACATCCACAGCTCCCAGCTTCAATCCCCTCTTTTTAAAGGCAGAAGGTCTATGAACAGATTTAGCTGAATAGTAATTAAAATATATTCTTCCTTCATATATAGGACAAGGCCTGCTCAATGTAGTTTGAATGAACCAGTTCAGCAACATGGACCTTCACTGTGCAGGGAAACAAAGATATATCTCATAGGTGCCTTCATGACAGCCATGAATATAGGCTGCTTGCTTGATTTAAGTATAAATCTTAAAACTTTTAAAAATCTTTTATACTTTGACAGCAAGAGGAAGACTAAGTAGCCATTGCATAAATCCTTTTCTGCAGCATAAATGTCTATTTTGGAGTTTGGTATATTTGGGGTTTTTTTAATTACTATTTCTTAGTTTTACTAGCTTTAGAATGCTGCCATTCACTAAACTTGGAAATTATGACAACAATCTAAATTTTCACATAGTAAAAATATTTATTGCCCTCAGGCACCAAATATTTTGTCATTTGTTCAAAATCTCATTTAAATGAGAAATATAATCAACATTTAATCATTTCTTTAGAAAATAACATTCAGACTTGCCAAATTTTCAATGAACTTATTCATACTGATTCTAATAAGCTGAACAACTTGTTTTGGCTGCAGCTATCTTTTTTCCATATGGAAGTGCTTCTACTAGCTTTCTTCCAGATTATGTGGTTGAGAGGAGGATGTGGAGAAAAGTCCTGTGTTGTTTTTTGTGGCAGAAATTCATTTTGAGGACTGAAATATGCAATATAAATTGCTCTCAGCAAGCCTGAAAGCCAAGGGCATGTTTTGGCACTATGACAACCAAATCTTTACCTTAATAATCTGTGTCTAAATTCACCAAGTGTATAGCATATTGAAGGATATATCCACTTTACACTAAGCACACATCTGCAGAGACAGCATTCATTTTCACTTAGGTGTACCTGCACCACAACCGCTTCTTCAGTGCTGTGCACAAAGGCAATTTTAGCAAGGTTAGAAAGGAAGACACTGGTGATATTACAGCAAAGACAGCACACAGATCAGTGCAGTGAGAAGAAAAAACGATGTCATAGAGAAAAGGAAAAAAAAAGTCAAAGAAAAGAAAAGCTTATTTTCTAATTAAATCAAGAGAAAAAAAATCTTTTATAAAAAATAAAGATATTACCAACAAAAATCCACAGTTAGGGTGCAATATCCCAAGCACAATTCAAGTCCTTCTAAGGCTCATCTGCCACTGAAAAGGAATATTCCTTACCTCCCCATAGCTTCAAATAGAAATTGCTGCAGCCCTTTTTATGCCAGATGTGAATGGCTGAAATGGGTCACTTATTTTATTAAATTCATTTTCAGTAGATGAATAATGGCCACACAAGCAGCAGTGATAGCAAAAGGAGGTAGTGGTATTGTACAGCTGGGACTGGGGAAGATAAGACCTCACTTGGCAAAAGCACCATCTAAAACTGGCTTAACTTGCTAGTTTAGTGACAGAAAGGAATGGTTGAAGGATGTGAATGAATTAAAGATTTAAAACCTTGTGCTTTCCAGAGAATTTTATACTCAGATATTTGGGCAGAAATTTTTTCCTGAATCCAGATTCTATATATTGTAGAGGAACTTTAAATCATCAATTCTAACCAGAGTCAGGGACCTGTTTATTTGAGCTGCCCTTAGCAACCAGTGCACAAAACCAAAGTTTGAGAGAGGAGCTGGTTGTTCACTCAGCTGTTAGCCTGAATGAGCACCACACTCTTGTCTTTGTTCTTACACTGGTCCTCCTTTCACACAGACTTAACGCATTGTGGAGAAGGTAGGACAGAAAATGTGCACTAATAATTTATTATTGAACAAAGACTTTGCTATGGCCTGTATGGCAACATTTGCACAGATATCAGAAGAGGAAATTGAGACTGGAGTTGATAAGGCAAAAGGTAAACAATTTGCTTCCATAGCCTCTTGGAATAAGGGATTTCTGTGTCACCTCCTTGTTCTATTTAGATTTTGCATTATCAACTGTCAGACTACAGGGAGCAGATTAAGCATTGGTAAGTGAAGGAGAGCATATTGAAAAGGTCAATCCCAGATGTAATAAATCTTGGGGGTACAGAGACCTATAATCAAAAGAACATCATCTGGATGACCATACCATATCTGGTATCCACAAATTTCTGACACATTCATGATAAAATAGTTGTGGAGCCAGATAAGAGAACAAAGCAATAAAAAAGTTCAAATAATTTCCTAAATGTCCCAAGTTATCTCAACAGATTATTTTTAAAAGGTATAGAATAATCCAGAGTACGTTGTGTAATTGTTTTAACACAACGGATACAAAAATGAAGCAATGTTCAAGAACTGGAAGAGAATTCTTTAAAAGTTTATGTGTACTGAGCCACAAAATGAAATATAAAAGAAACAGAGGAAATTAATAACAGATACAAAAGCCAGTGTACTGAAGGAATAAACTTTTACAGCAACAAGAAAAAGGAAAGGCAAAAAACCCCAACCAAACCACCCTTGCTAAAAAATAATTCTTTAAAGTATTTTTCATGTGCATCAAATCAAATTATACTTAACAGAACAGCATTCATATGTGCGTAATATGGAATAGAAATAACTCTGTAACTAATGATGGTAGAAGTGCAAAAGCTTCAAAGACTATGAACAATTTCTCAAGCATCTGAATTCTAGCAGAAGCTTATCTAAGCTATTTTGAGTCACTTCTGGATCTGTAACACTGAGCAGGAAACCTCTGAAGAACATCCTCTCTTGTAAGGGTTTCAGGCTCTTTTTATGGTCAGCTGAAAACACTGGGTGGTTTTTCAAATGTCTTCATTGTTGGCCTGAACTCTGAAACTGGAAAGGTCAATGGAAAAAGCTCTCCTATTAAGTTCAGAGGGAGGGAGTGAGAACTCGTAGAGAGCATTTCAGAAAAGTTCTATGCACTCTGAGAATGTTTTTAAGCTATTTCAGCACTCTTTATAGCATCAAATTTTTCTCTTCAGGTCTTAGTAATTTTCCAGACAAAGATATAAGGGGCACAGAACTTTTCATTTGATCTAAAAGTTTCTCCATTCTCCATGTGCTTAAATTAACTTTGTAAAGTTGATATACTGAAAGTTCCTCAAATTACATAACACTAACAGATCTTAAAGGTCATTATATAAATCTTCTGGGTTTTTAGCTTGGAAAGTGAAATAAAAGTTTAAAGTTTAATTGCCTGCAGTGCTTTCCCCTTTCTTTCCCTTTGATGTCAGAAAAATAGCACAGACAAATGTGTTGGTTTATGGTATACATGCAAAAAAGAACACCTACTTGAACACACTAACCCACAAGTACATGGGTTATTTAAGAAAAAAAAAATCAATTCTCAAGTATCATGTTCAAATATACCAAGTTCCTGAAGCCATTTTGCTGTGAAAATAAATTGTTTCCTTTAAAAACTTTTAATTCAATAAAACGTGATGAATTCCATGTAAGAAACTTGGCAAATACGTAAGTATTGCATGTCATTTTATGGCACAGGTCTTACTTTCTTCAAGTAGGATGTCAGGCCCAGATCAGGCTGTATATGTTGAGCTGTCTGCAAGTAACTATCATACAGAAGCAGATTCAGGCAGAATACACACAGCTGAACCAGCACATATTTTCAATCCAGTAGAGTTGTGCTGAATGCCAAGGGGGCAAATAACACCAAAGCACTTTACAAGAAGAGTGAGGTGAATTATAATGATCTACAACAGTGTTTTTCACACTGTAGTCCAAGAGATAGCCCAGTCCCTACAAGCAGCTGGCATCAGCAAGGCCCAAGAAACACTTCAGGTGGTGGTGCTTCTTGTTGGTTATTTTGGAATGGGTTGTGCCAGAAACAGTTCCATCAATGTTGTGGGTTAACCCCAGTAGACAGCTAAGGCCCACAGAGCTGTTTGTTTATGCTCCCCTCAAGTGGGATGGGGAGAGATGTGGAAGAGCAAAAGTGAGAAAACTCCGAGGCTGAGATAAAGACAATTTAATAGGGAAAGCAAAGCTGTGCAAGGAAGCAAAGCAAAACAAGGAATTAATTCACTGCTGCCCATTGGCAGGCAGATGTTCAGCCACTTCCAGGAAAGCAGGATTCTGTCTCATGTAACAGTTACTTAGGAAGAGAAACACCGTAAGTCTGAACATTCCTCCTTTCCTCCTTGTTTCCCTCAATTTTTATTGCCAAGCATGATGTCATAAAGTATGGAATATCCCTTTGGTCAGTTTGGGTCAGTTGTCCCAGTTGTGTTGCCTCCCAAATTCTTGTGCACCCAGAGCCTACTCACTGGCAGGGCAGTGTGAGAAATAGAAAAACCTTGCTGCTGTGCAAGCACAGCATCACAGCAACTAAAACTGTTTTAGTCACAAATCCAAAACAGAGCATCATATGAGCTATTATGAAGAACATCTATCCCAGACAAAACCAGCACGTCCCTAGTTCTCAAAGGCAATGCACCCAGAGGAGTTTTCTCAAAATTCTTAGCATGAGAAGGAAAGCATCCACAGTCACAGTGGTGGCTTATCTCCAGCCTGCAGCCAAGCACCCACATAGCCTCTTGCTCATTCTTCTGCCTCCACCAGGATGGAGCAAGAAAATAGGAAGTACAAGAGAACAAAAACCTTGTGGGTCAAAATAAAGACAAGAAGATCACTTACCAACTACAGCTGCATACTTTTGAGAGTTTAATTCATTGCAAACTAATATAAATATTTGAGAACAATGCTTGGGTATTGGGAAACAAAACCAAGAAGGGCAAAAAAAGAAACGAATATTTACACTTCAGGAAAACACCTTTCCTCCCCTTTTCTCAGGTATAACTTCACCCCCATAATCAGCTTATCTTCAGGCACCTCCTCCTCCCATTCACAGTCTCAGCCTCATTTTTTCGTCACAGACACCTCTCCTCCACTCCTGGATATCACCACAGGTTACAGTCAGCTCCTTCAGTGATACGACAAGCAGTGTGTACAGTCAGGACATAGTAATTTACTTCTGCTGTTCCTTCCTTGCCCTTTTTTTCATGTGCTTCAGTGTTTTTTCATGTGCTTCAGTGTACTGAAGCCTCCATAGGCTTCATGCTTTCAAGGAAGTATGTGCTCTGGTGTGGCCTCATCCATGAGCCTCAGTCCCTTTGCGGGGTATATCTGTGCCAGAAGCTTGGCTGTTGGGCTGAGCTTTGGCCTGTGGTGGGCCTGTTTTGGAGTGATCTGGGATCAGCTGTGTCCAGAGCAGCCACTGACCTTCTCCGACAGACGCCATGCCTGAAGCCCCCCCCTCCCCATCCCCTCACCTCCCAAATCCTTGCAGCAGACACCCAATACATTTATGTGATTTGTCCATTCCCATTTGCTGGTTTCCCGGTAGAAGTTCTTTAACACTGATTCCTATCAGCAACGGAATAGTCCAGACATAATGAGTAATCAATTTAATAACTTCCAAATGTAATACCCATGTACATGTGGAAATTTCATATAGAAATCATAGTGTTTCTGTAGACAAAGTTCCAACCATCTGACATACATCACTGTATTTTCTCATCTCTTCAACCTGTCATAACTGCAATAAAAAACTATTTTCTCTGAAGGTTTTGAGGCTTCCATGCACCATTAGTATAATGCTGTAAAACTCTGCCTGGTTTTATTATTGACATTATTATAAACAATGCCTAGTCTCAGAGCATTCAACATTTGAATAAGGGACTTACTTGGGTTGAAAAGACTGATCTTATAACAGAAAGCAATGGCAAAATTCTTCCAAGCAACTCTGGTTTTGAAGTTTTGAATCATGCTTTTCCAAACCTCAGGACTTTTGAGATTCTGCTATCACTAAAAACCTATTTCTATAACACCTCAGATAAATTGTTTTGGTTATTTTAACATATGTCTAAATTGCTACTGTGTTACTATGCCCTGTGTGCATTTTTGTATAAAGTATTATTTTTTAAAGGAATATACTTCTATTATAATATAGGTAAATGACACTCAAATCTTCAAGGACACTGAATTTTAAGACACAGTAAAGTTTCTTGATTCAAAGTGAGTATCAGAAATTTCCCAGTCTGCACTTACCTAATTTCTGAACTTTCTAGGAAATCAGAGTATGTTTCATAATCTTCCAACTGAACACTGTGATCCACCAATTTCTGTGTTATTGCCAGAACTAGATTCCTTTGAGAATATTTCTTGTAGTCTGTAGACAGTCCTGTCTGATAAGGTCATAAATAGAAATGTTCTACTTTATACAAAATGAGGAAGAACTCCCTTTCATTGTCCATAGTGATATTTAAATATAGGGAAGGATTATTATAGAAAAATCCTATTTCTATGCTGATCACATTCTGAAACACATGCAATTTAAACCACAATTACATTTAATAGGCAGATACAGTTACAGTTTAATATAAGTACACAGCAAGGCAAAAGAGAGTACCCCATTTTTCAATAACTGATGTTTACTATTTAGAGAGTGATACAAACAATTGTTATGTGATATGCAACTACATGAATGTATTGACTTAAAATTAGGAAAAACAGAACTGATAACATGGACAGAAAGCAGTACTGACATCTTATATAGAATTCCCAGTTTCAGAGGGAAGACATGAGTATTGGCTTATGGTCCTTTTAGAACTAGGGCTAACGGGGCACAGTTCTGCTCTTGCCTCAGTGTTCTTTTTAGATCACAGGACAGCTGCAAAAGTGAGTTTTGACTGTTCGACTCAAGTTTACTGATATTATCAGGCTTCATATTACAGCGATGTCAGAAAATTAAGTCCCTGAGAAGTATCTCAGATACTGAAATACTCCATATCAATCACCTGAGAGTACGTATGTCAGATCATTATCATGTGAATAGTATTACTTCCTTTCTTCCTGTTTCTCAGCATCATCTTCTTAGTCTATAAACTCCTTGGAGAAGAGCTATTTCCTGCTGTATATTTTGCACAGTTCTTGCCACACTGGGGCCCTGACCTTGCTTAGGATTTCTGTTTTCTTCAGCCTGATTTATTACAATTAGCAGTTAGAACAATAATAGAAACACTTTGATGTTCCATTGAAGACTTAAAGACAGATTGGCATTTCATTTGGATTTGTAATGCGAGGTTTGATCAGTTAAAAAGTAATCTACAAAAATCCATCTGGAGGGTAAAATAAATTGGTTCCACATTTGTCCTGCCATATAAAACTGCTGTAGACATTGTCATATGAAAAACAGTCCACATTTGTGTTAATTTCTGATTTGGCATAAGGCATCATTGGTTAATCTTTGAGATGGTAGCTGAGAATTTTACGTTAAGAGATCCCTAATTTAAGACATTTGTGAGCTCCAAACCATGCAAAGGTACTCAGAAATTAATGCCATTTTATATAGTCAAAGTCCTGGATTCCTTTAAAATAGCCTTTAAATAATATTTTTTAAATTAAAAAATAAATGAATTCATGGTAAGGTGTGCAATATCTCATGTGTAAAAACGTCACTTAAAAAATCTGCATTAGTCTGAGGAAACATATATTCTATCAAGAACTTCCTATGCATCACAGCATCTGCTCTGACTCCCTCCAATAAATGCTTTGTAGGAAAAAATATTGAAGACAATAGGATGAAATATGCAAATGTTACAGTCTGTTCACCAATATATACACTGTACCTAATAGGCATGGGATCTAATTTTGCTTCATGGGATTTTGTACTACTGACTTCAGTGACAACAACATTGTATTATCATGAAGTTATATAATTGCAAAAATTATCTTAACTAATTAGCTTAGTAATCACTTTGATAGAAAGATTGTGGAGAAGGAAAAATTCAGAGGCATTTTACCATGAGAAACATTCACACAGTGGAATTTCTTCCATGTTATTTTGTGTAATTACCTTTTAAAATGGTAATTACAGGTAAATAGCAGAAACCAGTGTCCACTCTCCAGCTATGTATATTGCAAATAACGATGCTTTGAAAAATAACCAAATGTCCTTAATAAGTTTACAAAGTTATTTGGCTAAGTATAAATGCTAAAGTAAAATAATATTTTTTCCTGTACAAGACACAAGTTCAAAGTGTTGCATATAGTAGCCTATAAAAGAATGATTCCTAAAACACCTCTTCTGTAAGCTTCCTCTTATAAAAGATTACCATTGCAGCTCACTGCAGCATCTTATCATCATCCATTACAATATTCACCTCAATAATTTAAATGTATTTCTCAAGCAACCTCAAGAGGTTGGCTGTGATATCTCATCAAAACCAAAAGAGAAAGAGCTAAATGCATGTTATGGTTTGTCTGTACAACTCCAGCTCAAATAAAATGTCACTGTAGATTGTACAAATCACTATGAACAAATACAGTCTTCAAGCCTGGTGTAAAACATCCCCAGATAAGACTCTAAGACTATCAAATGCAGCTTTGGGACATGCTTTTGTCCCCTTCATCTTTAAGCTCATAGCTCAATCCAATTATCCACAATTTAGCCTCTGCCAGCGATTTGTGTACATTTGTATTGCAGAGGAGGATTTTTTTGTATGACTCAAGTGTAAAACTTTAGCTTACAAGCCAAAAACATCTTCAAAAGAAATCCATGAAATGAAATATTTAAAGCATGAGACAGGACTCTATGATACATAAAATGACAAAAACCCCTAACAGTTTCTAATCACATGTACTAACTTTCACCTCAAAGATAGCTTATTTTAAATGAAATCTGCAAAACATAATTTGCTTATTTTGTTCATCAGTGAAAAAAAAAAAAAGAAATTTTTTTGTAGAAAATTTTCTTCCAACAAGAACAGAACTGAGGAAAATTTTGGGTAGAGCTATATAAAGTTCTGAATTCCAGAACAGAAACCACTAGGACCTAAAACAAGCCAGCAGTTTTCCAGAAGTTGTGTTCCTGTTTGTATATTACTTTTCAACATTATTTCCACATCCTTTGGAGTTAGAAACACAGTATTAGATCTTTGGTTTTATCTGACTAAAGCCATCCACAAGACTTCTAGATATTGGTCCAGTCCTTATGATACAAATATTTTCAGTTTTTCATGATACACATTGTTGCAAGAAACTATTCTGGCAGATGAGGACTAAGTAACTAAGAAGCTTTCTCTAGCTCTCTTTACACTCTAAATTTCACACATCAAGTGAGAAGGGCAAGTGAGCTTCTGTTGACTTGATTCTGCTTGAGGACTCCTCAAAATACAGCCTCAGGCTTTAAATAGCTGTAGAAATGCATTCTAGAATGCGTTTCAGTTCTGACTTGCATTATTTTGGCTTGGTCAAATGATTTTAGTCACATGATATCCTAACAATTTTGAAGTCACGTATATTCTAACAATTTATTCCATGGAAAAATATCCTCAGAAATATCAGAGGATTTTCTATTAGCAATGATTCCACTTTCCAGTGTAATGGTTCTGGTCAGAGGTTAGAATCCCATCTTGAAACAGGAATTATGTACAAGATTTTATTAACAGCATTTAATCTTGCATAGAGTTTTAATACATAGGCAGCAAAAGGAGGTTTTTACTGAAAAATTCAGATTTCTTCCCAAGCACCAAGTTATTTGATAGGACAACACTTGAGGGGCTAACCTAACTCTGCTCAGATCACCTGTACAAAAGAAATGAAATTGGTGGAGTCCAACAATAATTTCTTAGCATTCTATTACTACTTCAGGGAAAAAATTAATCTCCACGTCAGAAAAGGGGTCCAACCAGAATTGCACTGTGTCACACTACTCTCTGGCTGCTGTCAGAGTACATCAAAGCCTTGTATATTACAGCAGACAGGTCAAGTGGCCCTAACCTGGCACTGGACACAGCAAGAAACATGTGACCATAAGATCAAAGAATGAAAAAACAAGATTTCAATCACAATTCACAATGATAAAATCTCAGCACACATCACATGCCACTTGAATGTCTTCTGTTCCAGTGATCTGGTCATATGGGAGAAAGAGTGTGTTTCTATTATAGTCAGTTTGAGTGCCTAACTTTAAACAATCCACAGCAAAACTATAGTGGTTTAGAGTAAAAATTAGTAGTCATACTTATTTATATTAAGTAAAGATAATTGTTAGTGTGATATGTAGTGAAATGATAGGCTATACTCATCCCTGATATTACATTTATTTCCTATTCCAGAATTAAAGGACCCATAATCCTGAATCGTAAAGACCTAACAAGCAAACATACTACACGTACAGCCTTTAGGCCCAGGATAAGATCTGGTGCCTAAACACTCAACCTAAGTATTCCTATTGTTCTCGCAGCTGAGTGCCTCCCATCTACTCATTACACTTTTACCATCTTTGAGGTATCATTGTGAAATGATTTCATGACTTATCAAGCATGGTTATACATGTTTGTCTGCTTTCAGATATGCAGTACAAGTGCTAATTATAACCATTCTAAACGATACATCTTCCAAGTGTTTCAGATTCAGTGAGTTAACCCTAAATGCAAAGCAGACTTAAAGATGAACAATTTACTTAGATAAAGGAAAACAGAAAATATAATTAATCATTTGCTTATCCTTCAACCCTAGTTTACAAAACCATGGTGCAACTTTATTGAGCTCAAAATTGAAGGGTGACAAGGTTAATACATAGCTTTAGACCTCATGGTTTCATTAGCAAAAACATTACAGACTGCAAAGCTGAACTGACAGTAATGCTAGGCCCAAACAAAGTAAATAATTACTGGCTTGGCAAATGAGGAAGCACTTGCAGAGTTTGTTTACATTTGGTTTTTGGAAAATTCATGTTGGCAACAAGTCAAATACAGTTTGACTAGTAACTGTGACAATTGCTCACAGATGCAGCTGGAAGAACAACAAAAGAAGGGATTTATGGTTCTTTTCTCCCCTGCATTTTTCCCCTTTGTTGCCTTTTTTCTCGTGCTGTTTCTTCTATATTTCTCCTTTTTTTTCCCCTCCTCTCTTTTTTTCTTTTCTTTACCATTTTGGATCAATAGCGAACTTGTAGCCACAAAGATAAGTGGGTTTTCATGGCAGATGGGCCTTGGAATGTATAAAAATCTCATGTTGCATTTTGTCTTTTGGCCATATATTGGAAAAGACACAGCTGTGTTCAAGCTGCACTCATAAAAGCCTTGCTCCCTGACAAACGTTATGAGTGCCCTCAGTTCTTACAGGCCAGTACTGGATTTTCAAGAGATATGCATCACTGCCACACTGGTGCACTGTTAACAAACTTTATCAGATGCCAGGGGTACAGAATTGTGTCTAGCCTCAACTCCTTTTTTGCAATTCATTGCTTGGCTATATAGGAGAATGTGAACATACGGCTTGGAATTCAAATAATAAGGCAATCTATGAAAATGGAAAATAATTCAACATCCTGTAGTTGATCTACAAAAATTGTGAAACTGCAGTTCTCTTTCCAACATTTTATACAGAATGCAATTATTCTAAATACTGAATATATTCGACTTCCTCATATGCAGTAGTATCAGAGGATAAAGAATCAGTAAGAATGAAGCATTAGTAAAAAAATCACATAGAGTCAGACAATTATATAACATATACTCAAGTAATTATACACAGAAGAGGACTAATGATGTAAACTAAGAAAAGTTTGCAAGCAGAAAACAACAGTAATCGTTAGAGCTCACTTTCAGCCAAAGTGAGCTGAAACAGTTTGGTCAATCCTTGTCAGATCAGTTCATTTCATTAAGTGCGCTTCGCATAGGAAAATTAAGATTCCTTATCTGATCAACAGAAATCTACTCCCCTACCTTAATAACCTACCAAACTGAGGTCTCATTAACCCATGCTTCTGAACACTGGTAACACCACCAAAATAATTTGAAATTAAGCATACGGAAATTATGTATAAACAGAAACTTTAGTGATGACTTGTGTATAGGTATTAGTTATTGCTAGTCATTTTGCAGCTATTTGTATTGTATATATCGTTTATAGTAGGCTAATGTCACTACATTTTTATTAGTGTGAAAATAATTAAAATACAAACTGTGTTAAGTTACATATCTGTGTTTCATGGAGAGACTATAAAATAACACAACAATTTTCAATGCTCTTTGTATGTGTCTCAAGAAAACAGAATGAGAGGGAAGAGTTTCCTTTCAAGAGTGATCAAGCCAGGATATACTCCTTCAAGATGACAAGATTTTCTCACTGATTAAGGAACAGAAAGGGCCATGTGTGGTGTCTTTCCAAGATACAGATGCATTGACATCTCAATATTGCCTAAGAGATTGTCCTGTGACCAAGATATGGTTTTATTTTTCTTTTAACTATTCCATTATTCACTGTGCAGTAGAGAGCATGTAGGAGCAGAGACAAAATATCTGTGGAAAGCTGCAACATATGAACATTCTGAACTGAAATAAATGAAGCTATTCAGTAAAATTGATTATTGTTAATTGATATCATCATCACTAAGTTTTCCAGTAAAATATTGGAAGAAAGTGAGATTTAAAAGGTTTAGAGAGATTGAAGTTCTCAATAGCTGCATAAAAAAATATATTTGTAAATACGAATTTAACCAGGGAAAAATCCATAACAAGAAAAAAACAATGAGAAAATGGCACGGTGGAAAGTACTTCCAGATGGCATAGGAACAGAGTGCAATATTGATTACGGTATATTCTAATCAATATACAGATACTTCAATGCTTTATATGCAGTGGCTTTGATGGCCTAAAGGGAACACTGTTCCACTGAGTGCAAAGGTTAGATACCTATGTTCCAACAACTGCAGAGATATGATACAGTCTAATTATTATGGGGAATCAGATTCTCACACAAAATGTCAAAAGTGCTAAATATCAAGGAGGTAGGCAACGCTGGCAGAAATGTGTAGTTAGTTTGATTTTAACATAAACACCATTTGAGTAAACCATATAATGACATTTCAGCAATATTACATTTATCACCTTGATATCAGTAAGTGTCCTCTAAATTTATCCCTGCTATTGTTAGTGAACAGAAAAGAACATTGGTGAACTACATGGAAGTTTGAATTTCTTCGCAGAGAAACATCATTACACCCAGTGTATACCATAAAAATTACTTGGTTTCTCCTTAGCTTTTGTCCAAAACCCATCAATATTATTTGGATGTCAGAAAATTTGCCTTACTATGAGAGCTTTATTGAGAAATAATCTGTAGGGTATGGCTGTAAAGCTCCACCAGAACTCACAATGTTCTGCTGATGCCCAGTGGAAGATCTGTGCATAGAATAAGTGACTGTGACTCCGTGAGTGACACTTGTATCAGTTTTACTTTTTCCTTTGCCTCGCATAGAAAACTGGCTTGAAATAGCACCATCTTAATCTGCACAGTTCTTAAGACCATATCTGCCATGAGCTGACTTATCTTCGATTCTCTGCAACTGCCTCTCCAGGTTTGATGAGAGTCTCAGCGATCTGGCAGAAGAGCGACGTAAGTTTTCACAACCAGTGACAGTGCCAGTTCATGAATTTGCAGCTGCCCTATTCTTTACAGATCAAAACCTGTTTGATCTCAGTCTTTATCATCTGCTACCTTATGACTAAACTAAAGAAATCATTTCCCAAACTCAGGTAATCATCATCTGCATTAATACAGGTCTGAGTTGGTATACTGCAGAGATTTGAAGTTGTCCGCTGTTGTTTGATATATGAAAAAGGTTTTGTAGTTTATTCTTTTACACTGACTTTATTTTCAGGAAGATGAAAATTGAAATGTTTTGGTAGAAACAAAATCTGTAGAGCTTTATCTGCACTACATATAACCTGACCAGATTTTAAAATGGTCAACATCACCACTGTATCACTTTTTACTGTGCAGACTTCATTTGTTGAATTCAGTGGTAACCATAACTACAGATGTTCAACATCTCTTAGTATTAGGAATATATAAATTTTCTGAACAAGCTATGCATACATATACATATATCTGATAGAAATCCAAGACTGCCTCAATAATATGCAACGTGTTCCGCTAATCCTTTCCAGTGATAAATTCCAGCTAACAGCAATAAACATCTTTGAGTATGCATCACAAAGAGTTTAAAAGTCAACATAATTTTTCATTTTTAGAATGGTTGTTGGCTTTTTTCCAAAACTGAAAAAGATTTTCAAAAACGCTTTGGAGTAAATCTGAGCAATTTGCGTTCATCAGCAAGTGATAGTTGTGACAGTATGAGAAGCAGTTTTTCAGGAGTGGCATCTGATTTTGTAGACTTACCTTGAGATGTTAGAAAAATACGTTATATCAGAAGATCCAAATTGAAGTTGCAAGCTCAAACAGGAAAAACATAATTAAGGATGACTAAACGTAATGTCTCTGTCTTTACTAATATAATGTATCGGTCCAGTGTAACAAAATACTAACAAAAATGTTGTCATGGCACTGATAAACAGATACTACATTTACTCTAGGATTACAATAATGATTATCAGCAAGGTCTAGGTTGAACATGCCCTGAATAATCTGGAATGCCTGGTATTTTTTACATACCAGAGGATTTTCTTAACTAGAGCAAAGAAAATAATTTAGGATGGTAAGAGATTGTTAATTGCTTCAATACCTCAGAGGGTTTCTAGAGCTATTCTACCTAACACTCTGCAGTTGAGTATATGTGAAATGTTGAGACTTGGATTTATACTCACTGAGATTTGGGAAGGGCTTTGCCCAGGGGAAAAAAGAATGGCATTTGATGTCTCTGCTCCGTCTTGTGGCCCTCATAAAGAGCATTTCCAAAAGAAAATAAGTACCAATAGTAATTACTGTGCCTTGGTGAGATCCTAGCAGAGTTTATCTGAGATTAATTCATTGTAAAATGAGTGGAAAAGAAAATAAACTTCAATAGCAATTCAAGTATACACAGCATCCATATACATAGTATTTGGAGACAGAAGAAAAAATGCAGTTGCTGCTAGATGTCTGGTAGATTGGCTGGCTGCTGTAGAGATTTTTTTTAATAGCCTCAAGAAAATAGGTCTGAGATTAATAAAATTTAGCACAGACTACCTTTTAAGAAGCAGAATGTATGAATTGGGATTAACATTTGAGAATTCTGTACAGTTGCACCTAACTACCCACAAAATACCTAGGAAGCTAAAGAAAATCATTAGGACTCAGATCACTGAAGCACTGAAATTTAAGTCTGAATGTTGCAGCCTAAAGACACCACCAGTCAAAGAACCTGACAAAGAAGAAGAAACTAGTCAATGTGTCCATCCTTTTTACTTAAAGTGTAGTTTAACTTCTCTCTATAATGTGATGACATCTTTGCACATTCATAGTACTAGTCAGGATTTTGAAGTCTAAGGTGACTTTTCAGATATTCAGATACATACTTAATATAAAAGCTCATGAAATGTGAAGTTAATTTCTCTTTCAAATATTTCATCAAAGTCTAAAATATAAGAACAACAGTTATGTTTTCTCTTACTAGAGACAAATAGTGAACAGAATAAGATGAAATAGCTATATTATAGCAAAATATAGATTAAAAATATCCTGTCCTGATACAGACAAAAATTAAACCAATTCATTGCCACCAAGATCTACTTTTACTGTGACTCTTGCAAGCCATCACCAGGTAAATCAATAATCTCTTCTTAACATCATCTCCACTTCCTCTCTGCTGTTGCTTTTTGCTTTCCACTGTCCTTTTGCTTCTGCATTTTCCTATGAAGTATTAGACCAAAATCTCTTTAAGACAGAGACCTCACAGAGTTTCTGAATACAATAAACTGCCTAGCCCAAACTGGGGAAGTGTGAAATAATAAACAAGCCAGCCAACCAGCCCTCACACTTTATAATCTCCCAGTGGCTTGCAGTAATATTTGAATGCATTGTTCCATCTCATAAAATCTGGTCATAATACAGTACTTTGGGGAATCAGGAAATAATGAAATTGCTGTCACTGGTGGCTTTGTCTACATTATGCCAGGGCTGAGCCTGATGTGGCTAAGGGACATAGATACCATGACTGCTGCATTTCCTCAAACAAAAGCAGGCAGGCAGGTCAAAGCAGATATTTCCCACTGCACCTGCGTGTTCTTACATCTTAGCCTTCAGCAGACCAAAGGCCTACTTGGCCAACCAACCAGTTTTTACCTTCTCTTGGTTTTGTTGTAAGAATATAAAACAAGAAGTCAGGTCTAGGACATTTTAGATAATAGCTGAGAGGAATAGTACTGGGCATGGGTTAGGGCACTTACAGCATGCTCAGATGCTGCTGGTCATTAAATTGGTAAAGACTACTCCACTGTTTCAAAACTATTTAAAATCTATGAAAGAGTAACTTTGTCACCATATGTTTCATGCCATATTGAGTATCCTTATTTCTCCAGTCAATATAAAAGACAGTGAAGGTAAAGCAGAGTGAAAATCATGTTGTATGGCATTTAAAGGTAAGAGCTTTGCTGCATTTACCTCAGTGTGAATTCCTAATGACAGCTGATATTCAGGCCAAAGAATATCTTTTAAGACCACTGTTACTGATCATGTAAACACCTATTTAATAGGAGATCAAGCAGATTATCCTAAACCATCTCCAGCAACAGCTGTGACTAAAAGTCTTCAGTATGAGTTCAGAGACCAGACAAACCACACACAAAAGATGTTCTGTATTCCTCAGACTCTAGGGAAGTTTAAACCACAGTTCTCCTGGAGAAATCATAAGATGCAAGTCGGTGAGCAGGCTTTATTAATTCAGCAGTTAACTTGATTTGTTTACATACTCTCGGACAGAACAGTAAAATTCCTTGGTTCTGTTAGATTGAAGCTGTGCGAACTCCAGTTACGTACACTAACTCAGACATACAGCAAATGAAAATGTTGCCTCCAAATTTTAAAAAAAACAAACCATAAATCAACACTGACCAAAGAAAGTCATTGAGGGGGACAGACTTTTTAGTAGGGCCTGAGGCAATAGGACAAGAGGTAATGGTTTTAAAAGAAGGTAGATTCTGACTAGATAGAAGGAAGAAATTATTTACGATGAGTGTCGTGAAACACTGGAACATGTTGCTCAGAGGGGTGATGGATGCCCCGTCCCTGGAAACATTCAAGGTGGGGATCGACATGGCTCTGAGCAACCTGCTCTCATTGAAGATGTCCCTGCTCACTGCAAAGGAGTTGGATCAGATGACCTTTAAAGGTCCCTTCTAACCCAAACTATTCTATCATTTTATGAAAGTGGGGTCGAAAAGCCTAGTGGGAGGGCTGTGGGTGGAATAGTGATAATCCATTAATAGTGTCTTTAGAGAAGAGTTATATGTGATATCCTTCTATGCTTTGAAAACTGTAGGGTTTCCCTCATATAATCTAAAGTTGCTCAAGAAGTCTAAGAAATCTAGGGGGGAGATGAATCACTCTTTCAATTAAAAAAAAAAAAAAATAGACAATAATAACAATACACCCGCCAGATGCAGGGATAAAACCCCACTCAACTACTCATTCTCCCTCTCTCCCAAGAGTCACCTCATAATTTTCTTTATTTTGTCCTTAGTAAGCTCCTCCCTCTTTCTTAAAGTAGTAATAAATCACACTATTTATTGATCTATTTTCCTCACATAGAAGAGTTTCTGAGCATACTTTATTTTTCAAAGAAATGTATCTACATAACCTTGTACTTCATTAACCATGCTAGAGGCATCACTGGAGTAACTTGTTTGAGAGCCCTGTTTGGGCTTCTCAAAACAACAGAGAAACCTTTATTTCAGCTATACCATGTCTCCTTTGTTCTTTGTAGTCCCTCTGGTCTGCTTAGAGACACAGCAGAACCCTGCTCTGCCACTCTACCCTCACCCTCGGGTCCTGAAAGGCCGAAACACAGATATCTAAATCACATTCATTTGAGCAAACTTCTGTAATAGACATGCCTACAATTATAGCATTAATTAATAAAAAGCATCTAATGTATAAATTAACAATAAGCTTCAGTTCATGTAATGTAATTATGGACAGAAGAATAAGAATAAAAATATAAATACATCAAAGCTACCAAATCATGAGCAAAAATGTCACCAAAATCTTTACATTTCACCCCTCATCAGTTTTGTAAATTTAGTCAAAGCTAGTTTATGACCAAAACCTGTTCTATAGTATTTTAATGTTTCTTGTATTAGAAACTAGATCTTAGTTTTGCATTTCAGTGTTTTTGACTCATATTTCAGTTTTAACACGAAAGCACATACAATTTTCCACAATACTGATACCTTCAGATTGTTTAAATATTTTACAGTATTTTGCATGTTTTACATATGGCTCTGTAAGTCTGATTTTCAAAATCTTGTAATTCATATTTTATATTGTGGAAAGCATTTATTTTAAATGTTTATATGTTGTTCTGCATACCTCTGGATTCCACTTGTGGACATACTGAGACTGGCCATTTATTATGAAAACTTTTGCCTAGCAAAAGATTAAAAGGCTTAAATTGTACATTAAGGACTAGACTGTACTTGCTTGCTACCAGTTTTTTTATATAAAGGCAAGAATTTTAATTTATTTTTGCAGGTATTCGTCTAGGTGATCACATTTCCCAAAATGATTTTTCTCAGATCCATAAATAGTGTAAATCAAGAACTGAAAATAATAGTGCAATTTTTAGGCACACTGCTATCAACTGTGTTTCCAAGATGAGAACCCAAAATTTCAGCCTTAATTAATCTCTCTTATCCACTGTAATGGATGTATTCTATGGAAAAAAATCAATACTTTTCCCAAATAAAAGTACACAAAGCCATGTCACAACGTGATAGACCACTAGTTCTGTTTGGACTTAAGCAAGGCATAGCTAGCAAAATATTACCATGCGATAATACTATACCTGAGTTATGTTTATGGTCAGCTATGGTCCATTCTTTTATACACACACACACACACACACACACACACACACACACATATATATATATATATATATATATGAAAGGAAGAAAACCAGTTGTAGACTGTTGTTTGTTAATACGCTGAGCTATGAAGCTTCAGCCAGACAGGATCAAAGCACAGCTTTGCTCTGCAGGTTCTATACAAAGTACAGAACAGTGCATGCTGGTGTTATTTATTTATTCTTCAAAATACAACAGTTAAAATCTAGCAGGCTCTTAATCTGTTTATTGGCCTCAAAATGCAGAGGATTTATTTAATATTTATCATCAAGCTGACTTGCCTCATAATGACACTATATTGCGGGAAATGAAAGAATTGTATTCCCCTGCTCCTTCTATGAAAACAGAAATTTGTGTTCAAAGATTCTTCTTTTCTCTACTCATTAGATGTAAATATGTCATAGATACATTAATATGGCTTTCAGTATAGACTACTATTTTTAAAACAAAGTTGTCATTCTACTCCTGCTGATAATAAAGAGATCAGATTACATTAAATGCATTTTGGTATCTATAACTTTCTGCAATGAATTAAAGCTGGCTGCTCATGTCTCAAGTGCATTTCATTTTCCATTGATTCATGTACTGCAATATAACCTTCAAAATTCCTTTATGCCAACAAACTCACTCAAATATGCTGAGTGCAGGAGCCGATTAAAGTGGCTGTAAGATTGAAAACTGCATCAAGACACCAGATAATGCAGTAGAGGTATAATGAAAGCGTAAACAAAACCTGTAAATGTAAAAATTACTGTTCATATACTTCACTGCTAAATTCAAAGGAGAGTTTTGGTCTAAGAAAATGATATATTAAACCAGAACAAGTTGGTAAAGTCACTATATTGAGATTGCTTCACTCTGTTCCATTTAAGAATTTCCTATCAGGACTCAGCACTAAAAAATACTTACTCTCCTGTTCTCTGAAATTAAACTTTATTCCAAAGTCAAATTTAAAGCTAAGGTATTTAAAGGGAGGACTAAGAAAGCATTGCAACTCTCACTGTCAACTACTTGTTTTTTTAAGTTACTTTCAGAAATAACCTTTCATACTTCTCTTGTGTATGGGCTTTTTGTTCCTGAGTTGTGAAATCCAATCCATCCTTGAAAGGCTTTTTAAGCTGGCAAAAATGCATTATTACTGATCTAGTAGCTTCTATTGTTTCAGTGGTAGCTATGGTTATGGATGAATGCTTTCAACAGAAGTTAAAAGAGATAATGAGTCTTTAATGATACAAAATCAGAGCCTTGTGTGTTTAGCGAAGCCTGACAGAAGCTTCAGCTTTCAGTTAGCAAGGGGAGCTTACACAGTATCTTAGTTTTCCACAATGAAAATATCCACAAAAGTGTTTTTTCCTGCACAACTTCATATCTCCCAAGATAACTATCAGCAGAAGTTACCTATGATTCTAAACAGTTAAATGACATGAACTGGGAGGAAAGAAAAAAAAAAAAAAAAGACACATCTGGCAGTGATGAAAATAAAACTCAGTTTTGGTAATTCAATATCTCTGCTTATGGATTTTTTGTTGTCACCCTTGTGATTTTCCTGTAGACTTCTCGTCCCCAAAGATATGAAAGAATTGCACTCATCTAACACTCCAGTACAGCAACACCAGTACCAAATACACCTCCTCACATACCAGGTAATGGATATGTTTAAAGAACACGATGTTCTCAATCTGAGCATTGATTATAAACTGGGATAAAAGGTGCATATATTTGCTTTGCAGCTGTGTGGGTCCTTTGATTTTGAGCTAGACTGGTTTAGCACACATTTACAAAGCACTGTGTATGATGTGCAAGTGGGAGCTCACGTATCCAAAGCAGTGCATTTGCACTAACTGCTGTGTCTGAGCAAACCTGATTTCCGTGCATTTGACCAGTCACATAACACTGTATCTCCATATTAGTAATCTGTTGAATTAGATCCACCAAGAAAGGCACAGGATCAAAGAAAGAAATACTTCCACCATTCACCCAGGTGTCTGTCCTTTAAATAGCTTACCTCTTGCACCAACTAGAAGATTAGCGATGATAAATAGATTGACTGCAATTTCAGTCACAGTAACATGCTATGAAAACATCTTGCGTTCAGTGGCTAATCCAGACTTCTCCCTTCTCTGCCAGACCACAAACCTTTCATCATAAACTTCTCCATTCATCTTACACTGGCATGAAGGGGCAACCCATATTGAATACATCTACAGATGTTTTATTAGTAGCACATGTTTTAGATGCTGGAGTTATATGAAAGCATACTGTGATTCAGCTGCAGGTGTTTACTAAATAGGAAATAAGTAAAAATATCAAGGAGACACTCTAGGAATGAAGCAATTAAGCATTAATTTAATTTACTCTGTGTTTATATTAACTGATTTAAATGGAAATCTGCTGCTCTTCTGAGTTTATTCTGATCTTCCAGAACACGAATTTCGCTAGATATGCCTGCTTCAGCTCTCTGACCACCCCTTCTACACTGACATTTAAAATAAAATTTTAGCATAATTTTAAGAGAGAAATATACTGCTCACATATTCTCAGAATGCCATGGGGGTCAGTGGGCAAGGGGGTCTCCATGGAGGGGCTCAGAGCAGGGCCTGGTAGGGGATATTTTAATGCCATTAACAGGTTATTGAGTCATGGTTGTTTCTGTTTCTAAAACCCAAGTGACAGAAAGGAATTTCCACGTAAATTATCACATAATTAGTAAGGAGAAGTATTCATTTCCTCTTACCTCTCCTAACAGTAATCAGTTTATTCTTCCTCCACGTAACTTTTGTCGTCTATGGTGTAGCTGTAATATTGAAAAAAGAATAAAACATAAGCTTTGTAACTTTATTAGAAAAAAAGCATTAATAAATATCACATCTCTTCTGGAATGGATACTTTACATTAAGAAAGACAACTATAAGCTCCTAAATAGCTGGAATCTGAGGTAACTACATAGGATATAGCAAGCAATCAAATTGCCGCGTTCAGACCCAGAGCCAAGTTCAGATACAGCAGAAGAAAGCCCACAGATAAGAAATCAAAGGATTAAAAAAGGCAATTCCTTTCACTTAATACTTTTATACTTGAAGATAGGGTTATTTGCAGATAATTTCAATCATATTACAAATCCAAAAAAACTTAGATTAAAAAAAAAAGCAGTTTAAAATTAGATTTAGTCTTGTTAGAAGGTGCATCCTGTAAGCTGTCAATATATGTAAGAATGTGGCAAAACATAACACAGCACAGTGAGGTATGTCAGAAGTTTAACTAAAACACTTTTCCTAAGGCTAAAAAGTGTTTAAACTGCTGTTATTAACAATAGCTTCTGATAAGTTTATGGACACATAATAAGAATCCGTACTTTCTATTCAAGACATCCACACTTCATTTTTCAAGTACATGTTTATAATATATAAACCAGATTTTATCTTAGGGGGAAAAGAAAAAAGTCTTTTCTACGAAGAATAGTAAAGACAGGTATTGGTTGTGATTTTCAGAAGTGTCTTCAGGAACAGGAATGGTAAATCACAGACATTATGAGTATCTATTTATATTAGCTTTGCATCACATATAGTCCAAGTCTATATAATGCAACTCTCATTATTAAACTATTCTCCTTTTCTGCACCATTCATCAGTTTATAACTGTCCATCCTACCCACATTTAACCATTTTCAGATCAAGAATACTAGTATATAGCTTTGCTTCCTTCTCTACAGCTTTTTAACCATATGATTCCTGGAATCATGGTAGAACCGTACACAGTATTCAAAACATGGATACACTGATAAAACTGTATTGATTTACTGATATTTTGGGTTTAATTTCTATTTCATATTGTGCCAGTTCAGCCATCACCATTTTACACTGCCATCAGTTGCCTGATCACACAGGCCAACACTGAACTCAGCAACATCCCCTCAGAAGTCTTCTTTGAGACAGTTCTGCCATAGGTTCCTGCGGGCTCAGCTCCTCCACTGCCCACTGTGGTGCCAGCATCGCCTGCTGGACACAATGGACAGAGATGGCTCCCACAGTGGCCCTTCACATGGAAGGACACC
>JAVSBS010016390.1:0-26955 GCA_033124195.1 Coracias cyanogaster | reverse complement strand
AAGACCCTGTGGGGGAAAAAGAGGTTTCTTAGGGATGTTTGTACCCAGGCAGATTCACATTGCCCTCCTCATGGTGGGGCTCTGATGCGGACTGCGCTGAGCTGACCACCTTCCACTGGTGTAAGTCAGGCACAATCTGAAGATCACCCAGGGGTCCCTTTTGAATTTATCTGAGTTGTGTGCGTGTCCACCTTGTTCTGGGCTCCCCAGTCCAAGAATGATGGCGAAATACTGGAAAGAGTCTAACCGAGGCTATGAGAATGATTAAGGGACTGGAGCATTTCTGTGATGAGGGAGGCTGAGAGCCCTGGGGCTGTTTAGCCTGGAGAAGAGAAGCCTGAGATGGGATCTGATCAATGTTTATAAATATCTGAAGGATGGGTGTCAAGAAGATGGGACCAGACTCTTTTCAGTGGTGCCCAGTGATAGGACGAGGGGTAACGGGCACAACTGGAACCCAGGAGGTTCCACCTCAACATGAGGAGAAACTTCTTTACCATGAGGGTGACAGAGCACTGGAACAGGCTGCCGGGAGAGGCTGTGGAGTCTCCTTCTCTGGAGACTTTCAAAATCTGCCTGGACATGTTCCTGTGTGGCCTGCCCTAGGTGACCCTGCTTTGGCAGGGGAGTTGGATGAGATGATCTCCAGAGGTCCCTTCCAACCCCTGCCAGTCTGTGATTCTGTGATTCCGGATTTACACTGTGTGTGTGTGCACATTGAATTGGGCCATGGACCCCCAGGTTCAGGTGCACTTCTGGTTATCCAGGGGATGGTGAACTGCGGTGGTGGTGCACAGCTTGCTTTACCCCACAGGGGTAAAATTAAATCTCCCCAAACATCCCAGCACTTGGATAACACCTGTCCGCAGGAAAATACAGGTGGCTATTCAAATCCTGTATTGTTCTTCCTGCAGATGAGTAACCTCTGTTCCCTGGTAGGAGCAGAGCATTTCCAAAGCAGTGGTCTACCCAGGTTAGAGTCCAGTTCCAGGGAAAGGGCAGTGCCAGATACTCCAGGGAGAAGGGCTGGACCCTGTGGGGGGTGATGGACACCCCGGGGAAGCCCTTCTCCCAAATTTCCCTAGTGCAAGGTTGACTTTGACACAAAACGGCAGAGTTTAAAACCCTTCCCAAGGCTCCTAGGTAGTATATACAATACTTTCTAGACCAGACATCCTTTTTATCCTTACCACATTTAGGAGGAACATGTCAAGAGCACTCTTGGCTTCCTTCACGTTGCCCGTAGTTAGTTCTGCTGACGCTGCTGAGTGGATTTAGGCGAGCGAGAAGTGGTTTTGAACATCCCCCCTGAGCCAGCCGGGATGTGGCGCTGGCTCAGAAGGGTTTTCCTCCTCCCTGAAGGACCAGCGTCGTGGAGGAGTGTGTTTTTCAGTGCCGTTCCTTTGGTCCCTCAGTGCTGAAGAGCTGCGGTTGCTCTTGTTGAAGAGAGGGAGGCAGAAAGCGAACGCGTCCTGAGAAAGCAAAGCGATCTCATTTGGATGCTGAACACCTTCTGTAAATTCCTGAGCATGTGAAGTTAACTGTAGATGCGAGTTTGGGACAGTGCCCAGTTTTCAGGGGAGAAAAGCTCTGAGCAGAATAAATATTTACCAAATCAATTGACTTTTTTTCCTTTCTCCCTATTTGCTTTAGCTCCGTGAGTAACCACATTGTAATGATGCTTTATGCACTGCTCTCTGCCGCAGAGGGATGGAGTCAACCAGGCTTCGGGCTTTAAAACACCTCTTGCTTTCAGGAGCTCTCTGCTGCGGTTACATCCATCGGTGTCTAGAGGCAGGGCTGCCACCAGCGGTGATGCAGGACGGGGTAGGGTTTGAGAGCAGGGTTCCTTGCAGAGAAACCCACAGACGGTGGCTTTTCCTTGCAGCCACAGCTGCCGTGCTGCTGCCGGGGCCGTGGGTGCAGCGTCCCCAGGGACCCCTCTGCAGCCCTTGCCTGGTGTCACAGGGGCTGCCGGGTTTCTCCCTCCTGCCAGGATCAGTCCTACACAAACCACTGGGTTTTAAGCTCTTTGGTTACTCCATGACCACCTCTCTTGTCTGCTTTTCCCTTCCAGGTCCGAGAAGTGTAGCGTTTCTGAAAGCTGTGAACCAGGTGAGGAATAATTTATTTTCTCTTGCAAAGTAGTGATATTGAGGGGAGGGGGGAGGCACTAGAGAAAGCTGTGCACAAGTTAACCTGGATGTGTGGCACAGTTACCTGGTTGCCCCACAGTGCAATTCTCTAAGGTCTTTATCCCTCTGATAGATGCAGAGATGAAGGGTCTTCCCCTGTGACCCTCCAGCTGGGTCCCAAAAGTGCATAAATTTAAGTATGACTTAAGCATGTGCTTAAATGTGAAGCTAAGGGAAGTCTTCAGTCTGAGTTGCCTTCTCCCTGAAAGCCACCACGGTCAGGTCACCAAGAAGTCAGCAGTGTTGGTATTCTGAGCACCACAAAATGAGAAGGAAATGCTTTTCCCCAGGTTTAGGGGCTTGGACCTGTTGAAAAGCCACACTGAGCCTCGCTGTCCTGCCCACCCAAGCTGCAAGCTGGGACTCAGCCCCTTGCAGTGAGTCAGTCCCACCCTAAGTGAGGAAATTTATCTGGAGATAAGAGGCAGCTGGGCTGAGCAGCAGCCTCCCAGGGCAGCAGCCTCCCAGGGCAGCCTCTGCAGGCTCCTGTCCATTTGGGTTCAAACCATCCTGAATTTTGCTGGAGTTCAGCTAGTCACATCCTGGTGTGATGCAGCTGTGGTTGCCGCTCCTAGAGCATGGGCCTGCAGAGGGGTATGGCCCAGGCATGGGTTTGGGAGCATTAAAAATGCCAGTAGCACCCAGTGGAGACAGCTCCTCCTGCATCTCTGCCAAGCTTGTTGGTGACCCAGTTTGTTTTAAGTGAAGAAAGCCAGGAAATAAGGACGTAACGACGGCCCATGGCCAGTTTGAGGGCACAACAGCTCCTGCCAGCCGAGCTGTTTGCAGAGGCCATGCCCACAGGTGTCCTTCGGGTACTTCCATGCCATGGAGATGCCACTGGGCCACTTGGCCGAAGCTTTGGTGTTGCGGGACGCTCAGCTGGCACTGAAGTCGCAGCCATCCGCAGTTTCCCTGCTGTGGGCAGACGTGGCATTGCTGGTTCCTGTTGGCGATTGCCTTTTGTTGCCTTTCCCCCGTAGGTACCTCAGGAGAGCTGGGTGGGATCAGGCAGATCAAAATCGAGCCGGACGAGCTGGACATCATCCAGATCACTGTGCCAGGTATGCACGGGGGTACCGGCTGTGCGCAGTGGCCCCTGCGCAGGCAGGGCTGCTGCATCATGTCTCAGCATTTTGCTTTGAGAAGAAGTGTTTGCAGGGTATCTCCCAGCACAGAAGGTCCCTCTGTGCCCATGCAAGGGTCTTCCTTTTCTGAAAGTCATTTGAAGAGGCATGTTGGGAATAAGCTGGTTTCCTGGGAGCAGTGGAGGGTGTTTTAGGGCTCTTTGCTGTTTCTCTCTCTCCTTCATTGCTTTTCTGTCTTGCCTTTCCCCTGGAGAAAGTGAGCCTGGTTTGCTGCTTTCCTTCACTTGGAGGATCCCAGGTATTGAGCGCGGGATGCTTTTTGTGAGGTCCTTAATTTAGAAAAACAGCCTCGTTATGAAGAGGTCGTAAGAATAGGTTTAATATTAAACACGTGCTGAAAATGCGTTGGAATCAGTGACAGTGACGCATTTCCCCACGTTGCTGCCCAGAGAGCTCAGTGGCGATGGGTAATGATGGAGATGAGCAGCTGGGTGCTTGAGGGAGAGTCGTTTTCCACTTACCTGACCTGGACAGTGCAGCTAGGATGATCCTCAGGATTTAATGAGTGGGTAGTTAGCCCTTTGCATTTTCAGTGTGCTTTACAAACATTAATTAATAATCTCACCGGAATGAGGGCAGCAACAGGACTCCCAATGTGCCCAAGGGCGAGCGATGCTGGGTGTCCAGCCCCACCACACCGGTGCCATCCCTGTTGCACCCAAATTGTAGCAGTCCCCTTAGTACAGAGATATTTGGGGAGTCACTCCAGGATTATCGCAGAATGGACTTAACAAACAGTTAATATAGAAGAAGGAGAAGGAACAAGGTATAGTGGTAGGTCAAACTTTTTAATTTTCAACTTGGCAGCTAATGGAAGGGAAGAAAGCTAATACGTGGTGAGCCGGTGGTGCGTGGGAGGAGGAGGAGGAGAAGGAGGAGAAGGAGGAGGAGGAGGTGGTGTTATCACTTCTCCAGTGCTGGGTAGATCATACTTCAAGTCCAGAGTCCACCTTTTCTTACCTTATTTGAAGATCAAGTTCAATCAGAGGGTGTACAGCTGAAGGCAGGGAGAAGGATTAATAGAAAAGAGGTGTTCACCTACAGGCAGGAATTGATGAAATTTGGATTATTTATCCTGCGAGGTGATGATTAAGAAGTGACCTGATTGAAGTATTTAAACTGGCTGAAGGTTTATTTAAAGCAAAATTCGGACAGCTCTTTGAGGGCATTGGAGAGCCCGGCATTAGGGGAAACAGGTTAAAATGGAGAGGGCATACTGATTATGTAAGGGAAGCGCGAGAAGGTGGGATTTTGGGGAGGCAGGCAGCATTAGTGGAATGGTTTTGCCATGGGGGAGTAGCTAAGTCAAGCAGCATTAACTTTTTAAGCCAAAATACAGTGTCTAGATGGAATTAAACCAAGGAAATAATTTTGAACTATTTTTGCTCTTCCCCTTCCACAGAGGTTAGGAAGAAACTTTTGCTCCTTTCCCCTGGGCTGAGAGGTCAGGCTTGATCAGGGGTGAGCTCCAGGTAGTCTTGGGGAGGAAGAGAGCAGAGGCAGCTCCGGAGCAGCTCCTGGTGTTGGTCCACGGTGTGCAGGGCTCCCAGGAGCAGGGGGCCCTTCGCTCAGCCCTTGCTGAGGGACCACCACTCTCTGAACCCTGTTTTGGGGACAGTGCCCCCCAGCATCACAACCAAAACTACCCATGGGGGTTTTGTCCACAGACCGATCGCCTGGCTTGGAGGAGATGCACGACCCAGTGCCCACACACATGGTCTCAGAGGAGTCGAACTACGTCCTAGAGACGGTAGCAGGTACCAGAAATGAGGCATCCTGGAGACTGCGCGGGGGCACGGGGGTTTGTGCATGTGTCAGAAACGAGTAAATACCATTTATGGGCCAAGGTGATGGAGTTGGGACCCATTTCCAGAGTCCTGGCCTCAGTCAGGCCAGCTGGGAGCTCTGATAGACAAACTGGTGGCTTTTTGGGCACCAGCACTCCTCCCCAGCTCCTCTCCAGTCCCAGTGTGCTGCAAACCCCAGCTCCTCTGCCCGGCTCATGATGGGATCGACCTGTGGGATCTGGACTGGCGCTGTGGCTGCCTTTGCTCGTGCCAAGTGCTGGCTCTCACCTCTCCCAGGTGGGCAGCCCCCTTGGATGTAAGCGATGGGTTTGTTCTGCTTGTGCAGCTCCTGGCGTGATGCTGCCGGCCCGAGCCTGCACTGGGATGTGTGCCCAGAGCTCAGCGAGGGGAGGGGGTGGCTGGGTGACTGCAGGGGACCTGGGGACCTCCTGCTCATCTCTCGTCTGGTTTTGCTGGTGCCACCCACAGCTAACACTCCTATTTCCCAGCAGGCACGGAGAAAGGGCCCAGCGAGGAGTCACGACATGAAGAAAAGCAGATGGAGGGATCAGGTGAGTGTACGATGAACTCCGAGTATCACCCATCATTGCACGGTTTTTGAGGGACGGATGAACACGGATGTATTTTGTGGTGGGTTTCATTGGCTTCCTACCTTATCAGCAAAGCACTCAGCCTCTGAAAAGCTCAGCACAGAGGGGCACTGCCATGTTTCTGGGCTCAGGAATGAGCTTGGAGGCACCTGCTAGAGGACCAGCACCAATGTGGGAGGTGTGGAGAGCTGTGGAGAGTGTGTGGCCAGCTCTGCCGGGGCCAGGGGCTGCTCACCTGTGCTGTGCGTTGCTTCCCCTGGAGGTAGCTGGTTGCTCAGAGCATTTCTCTCTTTTTCTTTTCTTTTTTTTTTTTTGCAGATGGTATAGGGGACGTTTTAAGTCATTTGAGGAAACAAGTTGAAATTTTGTTCAACACGAGATACGGTAAGCTGGTCATTAGCACACGTTCATCATGCCGAGTGCCGGCCTCTGCCGTGGGGAGCTCCTAATTGCTCGGAAATGTCACCTCCCATTTCCAAACCAGCAGCTGAGTAAAGGTGCAATCTAATTTGTTCATTTGCTGTCTGCTGGGCTTACAAATGCATTTGAAATCTCCCCGGGCCTTGTTATTGCAGCTCTTGGTTTCCTCGATGCCTTTTCACTGGCTGCAGCCCAGGAATTGCCGGCATGACCTTCAGCTCGGCACTGGCCCCTCGGTTGTTTTTTGGCAATATTTAGCAGAGCAAGGGGAGCCCTTGCCATGCTGGGCTGTGCAGGCTGGCAGGGCTCCTCCAGGCACATCCCCTGGCCCCTCATCTAACAGAGGGAGGTCTGGATGTGGGATCCCACTGCCCTGTGGAGAGATGCTTGCAGCCTTTATAGGAAGCCCATGTGACACCAAAAGGTAGACTGTGTTATCGCAGCAAATCCAAAAGCCAGCTCTACGTGACTGCCTGGCTCTGTCCCTCATCTCATGTCTGCCAGTGTCAGGGACATCCCGACCAGGCACAGAGTGACAGCAAACTCTCCAAAAACCTCTTCAACATCCCTGGCTGACCTGTCGTGTCACTGCTGCTTTGACACAACATGGAGGTCCAGCAAACTAACGAGATTTGGTCCCCACGCAGCAAAAGCCATAGGAATATCAGAGCCGGTCAAAGTTCCCTACTCCAAGTTCCTGATGTACCCCGAGGACCTGTTCGTTGTGGGCTTGCCAGAGGGCATCCTGCTGCGGCGTCCCAACTGCTTTGGGATTGCCAAGCTCAAGAAGATCCTGCAAGCGAGCAACAACATCCAGTTTGTCATTAAAAGGTAAGGCAGGTGGAGTGGCTGTCCCTTGGGGAGGATGTTCCTGTTTGGAGCTCTGGCCACATCAGTGCAGCCAGTGTCCTGGGGAGCATCCATCCCCAGTGTCCTGGGGAGCATCCATCACTTGGTCAACTTCAAGAAATTTGCTTGATTAGAAGCAGCCGAGGGTTGTTGCCTTGTTGGAGCTATCCCTGAGAGGCAGAGGTGGTGGTGTCATCTCTCCCTCCATGTAATTTGAGTTTTTAACCCTCTTTTGCAAAGGTTTGGCCACAAGAGCAGGGAGCACCCAAGGGTGGGTGAAGGAGCCAGAGCCTTTAACCTTCAGGGTGCCCAGGCGTGGGGCAAGGAGAGGGGCTGGGAGCCTGAGAGGGTTTTTCTGTGGGAAGTGGCTCCAGCTGAGGTCCAGATGTGCACATGGGATGCTGCAGGCATTGGGGAAGATGCTGTCCTTGCGCTGGGGAGCAGGAGGTGTCACAAGAGCTGGGGGGCTGTGAGATGCCATGACCGACATCACGCAACAGCATTGCCCTGGAAGAGGGAAAAGATACAGCAGAGATGGATATTAAAATGTCTTTAGGTATTTTGGGGGGTTTCTTACCCAAATGCTGACCAGCCTTCCTTGCAGAGGAGAGGGCTGACGCGACCAATGTGTCAG
The DNA here is from genome assembly GCA_033124195.1 of Coracias cyanogaster. Taxonomy (NCBI): domain Eukaryota; kingdom Metazoa; phylum Chordata; class Aves; order Coraciiformes; family Coraciidae; genus Coracias; species Coracias cyanogaster. The sequence goes on along the minus strand of JAVSBS010016390.1, from coordinate 19,311 downwards.
GGAGCTGAAACAGAAAATAAATGTTGAGAGCATGAAGGTTTGTGGCGTCAAACCAGCAACTCCCAGGCCAGCCCAACCTCATGTTGGGGTTCCTCCTGTCCCCATCCCAGACCCATTTCTCTGTGACGCAGCCTCAGTGTGGCTCGTAACAAGCCCGGCTGTTGCCTCAGTGTGTGGTTTTAGCATTAGATAGCAAGTGACAATTTTGGAGGCTGATTGTACATTGAAGGGAGCTGTGCACGGCTTCTCCCATCCCCAAGAAGCATGAAGCACCATGTCTCCTGAAGTCTCTAACTGCTGATTTAAGCTGCTCAGCCATCGCCAGCTTAATCTCATCCTGGGGAGCATCACATCGGCTCACTAAAGAGCCTGTCAGCATGCAAATTACTTCCAAAGTTCCCTCGCTGCCTTGCAGGGGCTTTAAAATTGCATTAGCCAGACACGGTTAGTGGTTAGGGGCTGTAGGAGAATAGGTCTGAGGGATGCTGGAGCAGCAAGGTGTTGCTGGCCGGGGAGCTCACACACGTGCCCTCTGCTTCTCGCTGTTTTCCAGACCGGAGCTGCTGGCGGACGGTGTGAAGGAGCCGGCGTCGGACAGCCCGGCAGCCAAAGGTAGGCTGCGAGACGCCCGGCAGCCGGGCCGTTAAGGATGAGGTAGGAGAGGAATGAGAGCGTTTTCCTACAGCGCGACTCTTGTCTTCCCTCCCCACCTCGTTTTTTGGCTGGAAACCCCCTCCTGTGCATCCCCCTTGGCCGCACTACAAATCCTAATTCCTCTTATGTCCCCCATCTCAGCTGCCAGCGAGAGGGACTCGAGCGAGGCGCTGCTGGAGGATGCTGTGAAGAGACAGGGCTTTCAAGGTGAGGGCCTGGAGGTATCTGGGGAGGGTTGAAGCAGAGTCTCTGGCCCGTTGGTGGGGTTGCATAGAGCAAAGGGGTGTGGGAAGGGAGCGGCCACGGCAGCAGCCGTGGGGCATCAGGGCTTGGTGGGTTGGCAGAGGAGCAGGGCAAGGCAAGGATGGGAGGGAGGAGAGGAAGGAAGAGGTGGAGTGAGGGGATGGGAAGGACGGACAGCCAGAAGACAAGACACACAGCTGGGCTGGGCAGTCCCACAGGTCCAAGGAAAAGGCTTGAAGCGCTCTGGATGGTGCCCTAATTAACCGGCTTTGCTTATCTCACTGTCTGACCTTGTGAGATGCATAATTAAGTCTTGCGGGCCTTGGGGTTTGCCTTTTCTGAGGCTTTTTCCACCTGGATGAGGTTTGTACCAACACCGCTTCTGGCCGGTGCCCACCAGCAGCCGGCACGGTGGCTCTGTTGGGGGAAGGAGCGATGGCGAGAAGCTCATGGGCTCAGGGACAAGTGCTGCCCCACTCGAGCATCCCTTTGGGCCATGCGAGGGTTTGCAGAGAGGGATGAAGGCTTTTCAAAGGTTTTGGCTTTTCAGCGAGGCTTTGGAGTGCATTTTATTTTAATGCCGGTAATTATCGCAACTGAATCTTTGATTTCATGCAGCTTTTATTCTTAGCAAACAGGCAGAGGAAAAAAACCTCATATTTCTGTTTAGATTATTTTTAAGGACTTTGAATGGCCCACTCCAGAGATTAGCTAATTGCAAGATAAGGACTTTCCTATAATTAGAAAATGGCATTACTTAAAAGTCACAGAGTGCCTTTTAATTTACCAGCAGAAGTCCATAATTGTTTCTTTATTTTACAGAAAATTATGATGCCAGGCTTTCCAGAATAGACATCGCTAACACGCTGCGGGAACAAGTCCAGGACCTGTTCAATAAGAAATACGGTGAGAATCCAGGGCGAGGGGAGTTGGTTTTATTCCCCTCTTCTCTCCTCCTAACTTTTGCTCCCTATCCCTCCCCTCTCCTCCCAATTTGTTCTTGCCAGGTGCTTTCTCTCGCCTCTCCTTTGAGTGGCTGGCACCTCGGAGGGCCAGGGAGGGAACGGTGGCTCTGGAATTGGTGCTCCTTGCTGCAAGGCTCTTGCTGCCTCGTTGGCTCGCATGCAGCCCAGGGGAGCCCATGATGGGGAGCATCCCACAGCCCTTTCCTCTGCCTGCCCTTCCCAGCCACGTTTTGGTGGTTTTTTTTCTTTTAAACCTCCCCTTCCTCCGTGAAGAACAACAGTGGTAAATTCATTAGTGGGTAATTGTAGAGCAGTGGGAGCATGGCGGGTGGTGGGAGGTTGGGAAGGGAGTAAGGAAAGGCCGTAGTGAGCACTCCCAGGATCACTGGGGGCTGAGGAGATGCTGCTCCTCCTGTCCCCAGGGCACCTACTCAGGCTCTGCAGGGCACTCTCATGACCTACCCTGCCCCAGCATCTGTTCTTTATCAAGCAAGGCAAGGAAATGCTGTTGTCACCATCTTCTAGGCAGGGGTAAGACTTGTGCAGGTTCCCAGGTACCCACAAAAGCAATTACTTGCAAGGAAATGTGTAGCCTCAGTCCTGCAGCCAGACCTCAGAGAGGGAACACGCCTATGGAGTTATCTCCAAATAACGTCTCGAAGCAAAGAGCTGTGGCTTTCCATCCCTCCCACTGCACTGCATGGGGGTCATTGTGCACGACGGTGCCTCTCTTCAGCCTCACCAGCTCTGCTGTGTGCACAACTGCCTTGGGACCCCTCCACTCCCGTCATAATCCTTGATCTAACCCTTGATGTGATGCCTCAAGCAGCCTGCTCACACCATGCCGTGCTTTGGTGGGGCCAGGGATGGAGCCAGAGCTGCAGCAGAAGTAGCATCTCTGGCATCCCGCACGCTTACTGCTTGCTTACCGCTCGCTTCTCTCCCAGGTGAGGCCTTGGGGATTAAATACCCCGTGCAAGTGCCATACAAGCGGATCAAGAGCAATCCAGGGTCGGTGATTATAGAGGGGCTGCCCCCCGGGATCCCCTTCAGGAAGCCGTGCACCTTCGGCTCGCAGAACCTGGAGAGGATATTGGCCGTTGCCGATAAAATCAAGTTCACCGTGACGAGGTACGTGGCGAGAGGTCTCAGAACCCCAGCGAGCAGGAGGGGGAGAGGAGGGAGCCGACCTAAGTGCACCCCCAGCTCTGCCAGCCCCATTGGGACAGGGCTGTAAATACCATAAATGCCTCCAGCCCCCAAGACAGCAATTAAGTCAGCAGCTAATGGTTTGGCAGAAAGGAGCGGACCATAAAATAGAGGCTTGGGCTCTTTCCTCCTCTCCGCTGCCCAGGGAGGCAGTGGGGAAAGCGGTGGCAGGAGAAAACAGTGCGATGGATGCGCAGATAGTGCCATCCCAGCCCCTTTTCTAGGAGGCCTGAGGCAGGAGGAACGTCACTTGGTTTATTGCTGGGGCAAGGCAGCGCTCAGGGTCCCGCAGCACTTGGGGTGGCACCGAGCACTGGCTGGTCATGGCAAGGGCCTGTGGGTTTTGCAGCCAAAGGCGATGGACACAAGTGGGAAGGGAAAAGCACTTTATCAGTGTATCACTGTGAGACAGGGGAAGAAGTGGTGGAGTCCCCATCCCTAGAGGTGTTCAAGAAACGAGTAGGTGTGGTGCTTCGGGACATGGTCTAGGGGTCAGGGAGATGCTGGGATGAAGGTTGGACTTGATGATCCTAGAGGGCTTTTCCAACCTAAATGATTCTATGAAAAAATGGTTTTAAGAGCAGCTCCATCACCCTCTTGCTGGGCCATGCTGCCTGTCTTCTTATGGACAGGGCACATGCCCCCAAACAGGACCACAAGGATCCCATCCTCGCAGAGCTCCTGCTGATCCCGCACGAGTCGTGGCACAGGGTGGGATGGATGGGCTGAGCCCCAACCCTCCCTGGGCCGTGGGAGGATGCTCAGTCCAGGCATTTTGGCTTCCCAGGGGGGTTTCATTTTACATCACGTTTTTTTCCTTATTTTTCACAGGCCTTTTCAAGGACTCATCCCCAAACCCGGTAAGTGATGATGCCTTTTTGCCTAAGCAGTGCAATGCCAAGTGTTTGGTGGTGGTCAGGGAGTTGTAAGCTGTGGATGGCGAGCAATGATTTTATCAGCTGACCCCGACCTCACTTTCCTGGGCTTCCCGCTTTGGTCTTGTTGTCATTTGGTGCGTTTGCTGAAGTTTCCTTGACCAGGACAGCTGGCCTCAGCATCGCCCATTGGTACTGCTGATGTTGCCTTCGAATGGTGGCATTTTTCAAGAGCTAATGTAGGGCAGAGCGCTCTGTTCTGTATTTTAAAAAGCACCCGCTTTCTTAAGCGTTTTCTTTAACTAAATAAGTGTTGCAACGAGCTGGCGGGTTCAGTGGCGAGGGAGGGCCGTGGAAAGGGGGTGATTAACCACAGAGTCCACATCGGGCAGTGAAAGCCCTCTCCAGGTCATGGGCATCCCGTGTGTGGATACACTGTGGGAGACGTGGGAGAGGGGAGGATGGGGGGTCTGGGGTGCGCTCCGTAGCCAGCCGCAGAAATCACCATCCCGGAGTCGTGTCCTTGCCCGTGCATCGCTGCAGTAGCTCTGTCTCTTGCTTCTAGGCTGCCTAGAAGAGAGAGCTGCCATCAGAAATGTGGGGGGGAAAAAATGTCTCAGTTTTAAATGTCTGTAATTACAACTGTTGGAAGAGCACAGATGGGTGCAAAAAGCGTTGTCGTCATTATTGATGGCTTCCCATTTCCTTGGCCGGCCTCCACGGGGATGGCACAATTTAGGGAAGACAAATATAACGGAGAGGAAAACATTTATATGCCCTTATTGGGAATAGCAAGGAGGTGTTAGACGTCTGAGAGGGCTCTCACAAAAGGCAAGCTGTCTGAGAAATGCAGCCCAGGGCACGGTCCCTGTGTCCAGTCTCTGCATCCCTGCGTATGGCCCAGCCAAGATGATGGGGAGGTCCCCTGAGACCCCCATGGACCTTGGCCTTAGCCTACCTATCTTTCGGTCCTAAGCAGCAAGGTGCTGGCTTGCATCAGCTGGACCTTAAACAAGCCCTCGGCGAAACGCAAGTTTTGCAGAACTGGTTTTCCACAGAATTACATGGCTATAACACCGGAGTGAGCCAGGGATGTATCCGCTCCTCCAGCCTCATCTTGTCTTCCCGTTCCTCCGCCGTAATCGGTATAATTACGTTAAGAGACGCTGATCTGACACAAATCACACCATTAACAAAGGAGCACATCAGAAGGCAAATACTTCAACCTGCCAGCTGGCTGAGAAACACAGCCTGATAAATAGAGATGTAGAGGAAATTGATTTTTTTTTTTTTTCGATGCGCAACATTTTTTTTCCTCCTTCTCCAGCTGAACGCTCCCACCATGGGCTGCCCTATGCTAGAATAAACCTAAGGACATATTTTATTCTGTGTGTTGTGGTACCCCAGTGGGCTTGGGAGGAGGTCACAGCATCCCTGCCAGGCTTGGGGCTTCGGGCCCTCTCCTCCCACAGGGTTTTAAATAAGAGCAGTTGCAGGTGAGGGTTTTTTCTTACTTGACATCTCAATTTGTTATAGACTATTTCATATATTCACTAAATCTTCGGAGACAATTCCAGGACTTGTAATTATTTTCTAGTAGTCAGACTACTACCAGAATGTCTCCTGGAGAAAAAAAGCAGTTTGTATTTTGCCTCGCAAAAATCCCCGTTGACAGCAATTAACCTCTTGTCTGCTTTTCCACCCCATTACGCTGAAGTGGGTGGTGGTGACACAGTGGTACATTCACTGCCTTGGCTTTGATTGCTTTTCAGCTGCTTCAGCAAAATTAGTTATTTCCAACTAGCCACAGATCACTAAAAATTTAACTTTAAGAGTGTTCTTTTTTACCTCAATCTTGCATAGTAAAGTCCTGCTGTGTAAGATGAAGAGTGGCAGCAGAAGTGCGTGCTTGGCGTTAAAACAAAATTGGTGGAAATCACTTTTATTTCACAGAGGAGCCCTCAAATGAAAGCAATAGTTTCTCCCAAGCAGGAGGGCATTGCAAAGGTGTCTGAAAGCTGGAGAGCCCAGGAGATGACTGTAAATATAAGGGGAGTTATGGGTTTTGTGGATCATTTTGGCCAAAAATTACATGAAAAGTACACATTTTAAAGGAAAAAAGAAATTTTACTTTTTTACATATATATAAAATATCACTTTGGGGTGTCTTTAGTTGTCTTTAGGTTAAATTACAGGGTTTAATCTGCTTTAACCAAGTTGTATGCCTCCTGCATTGCAAAGAGCATCCCAGATAACTGCAGGACTGCAGAGGACCGGCCTCCTTATCTCTCGTCTTCGGGGACACGCTTTTTTTTTTTCCAAGTGCAACAGAAACAGATAAAAGGATTTCAATATCATCTGTGCTCTTTTCTCAACTTAATCTGTAATTTCTCTGTTGCGATGGCATCTCCGCGTAACGGGCTGCGGTGGAGGGGTGAGGCTGGAGGCGCGTGCCTGCAGGGATGCTGTTTGCAGAAGAAGGTGGATTTTGGGGGACAGAATTAGGCTGTTCTTGGGAAAAGCAGAGCTGGTGATGCTCGCCAGCGCCTGGAGAAGGTCAGTGGCTGCAACCCCCTTCTGCAGTGCGGCTTTGCAGCTTTCCAAGGTGGGACGATGGCCCCAAGGTCACTGGTGCCTCTGCCAGCGCTTGACCCACACGGCTCCCTGGGGCTTTACCCCAGGAGCACGACCCTCCTGGCGCCCTGAGATTTTCCTTTTGATTTCCAGCTTCTTTTTTTCCCCACCGCTGGTCTCTGCCCCATGAAAAAGACCTTCAAAACCCCTTTTTTGAAAGCAGGATGATCTTTTGGCATTAAAACAGAAGGGAGCGAGCAGGAGTGAAGCTCCAGCACTATAAATACAGCATTTGTCCTTTCTTTGCTTCTTTCCTGAGGCACAGAGCTACAAAACAGGCTTAATTTGAGCCTTTGGAAGAAAAAAAAATAAAAATCAAGTGTAAGTCATCTAGCACGCACACACAAAAATCTTTCTGTATGTTAATTTTTATGTGCTTTGATTGAAAATGTACACCGGCTCCATCTGTCCTATTCCCCAAACTCCCTACCACCCTGATAGATTATTTCCCATACTCCAATTAATAAAGTAGGGCAGGCAGTGTTCTTTAATTAAAAAAACCACACATCCAGGCATCCTTTTAATATATTTATTTATTTATCTATTTATTTATTTATTTTATTCACAAGAGCACAGTCCTCCGCGAAACTTTGATGAGATGTGCCTCACACTGGAAACTCCTGGCAAGGAAAAAAAGCAAAACAGAAAGCGCTTGACGGGGTGGTGATGGGAGCTGAGCACATCTTGCTCCATCACCAGGTTACTTTTTGAGGTCCCTGCCCCCCTCCCTTTACCCCCAGGTGAACATCACCCTGATTTTTAACCCTCCCAGGAGCAGCCAGGTTATTTTTCCTTCTGATCCGCCTTCCTGTTATCCAGGGCAAATTGTTTTGTAGTGTTCAGCTGGTCAGTGTTTCTAGTCTGAAGGTGAAAATTCAAGCAGATAGTGTGAGTAGCCGGGGAGCTTCAAAGCCTTTTTAAAAACATCTCTGTGATTCCAATCACCTTTCTCTTTGCCTATTTTTTCTTTCCTTTTCCCTTTTGCCTGCATGTGTGGCATCCTTGCACCCATGAGAAGGCAGCACCGTTGCCCAGCTCATCCCCGCCCTTGTGTTTGCTTTGCTCTTGCCTCCATCCTGCTCCTCGCCAGCCTCATATCCCGCCCTGTCCTTCAAAGACCCCCAACCCCCTGTTTTTCAGGGTGCTCATTGCACGGCGAGGTGGGTGCCGCTCCATCCCGGCTGTGGTCCGGCACTTAGGGATGCACTCCATACCTCACAGCCGTGAGCCTGGTGGGATTCCTCCCTTGGTTAAGGCTGAGCAGCACATCTGGGTTACCAGGACAAGAAATTTTAATTATCTTTCTTAATTGGCATGATTTCATAACTGCATCTTGAAATCTTCACCTGAAACTCTGCAAATGCCTTTGAGTTGCCACCAACCGAATGAAATGCCGTGCTGCCTTTCCTAAACTGCCTCTGATTCATGTCGGAAAGATGCTGTTTGCTGCTTTTCCTTGCTGCCTGCCTGCCTGCCCTCCTGCCTGCACTCCTCCTTGACTGGAGCTATGCCAGGACCTCCCTCCCTCTTGGCTTGAACTCTAGCTTGGCTTTCCCGGCACCACCGTGGCCCATCTGCATCTCTTCCCCTTTGCGTTGTGTATCTGCCTTAACGTTTGGCGTGGCAGGTGCTGGCTCGGGGTGCCCACACGGGCAGGGTGTCACCCGGCGATTTGGGGTCCAGGTGATGGGCAGCGTCACTGATTTCCCAGCTGGATCCCGCTGCGTGGCAGCGAGCGGCAATGCTGCTGCCCATTAGGGCAGGATTTGCTCGCCGGCAGCCCAGGCAGCACAGGGTCGGGCTCAGTGCCCTGGCTCAGCGCGCGCTGCACCAAAACATTGGCACCTGCAGCCGCCCTGTGCAAATCCCCATGTTCTTCTCTTCCTTTGGTGCCATTGAACCCAAGGGCTCTCCCCGCACAGGCACTCGGGCTGGAGGCATCAGCAGAGCGTGTGCGTCTCCCGTGTGCTGCGATGGCTGCTTTCCTGAGCCTGCTAGAAATGTTTGATGCGTATTTTGAGCTACTTCATATTGCTCCTATCTCCGCTCAGCACATTTGGACACGCACTCCTGCTCTCTCCCCGCATCCTCTCCAGTTTGCCGGTGCCCGTGTGCTGCAGTTTGGCAGCAGAAGCCTCCCTGGTGCCATGACCCGCAGCCCCCGTTCCCCCCACCACCTCTCTCCGCAGCTGCGGGCCTCAGCGTGATGAGCCTCTTCATTCCTCCTTTAGCCCATCACGCAAATCCTGGCCCTAGCCCCGGCGCTGCTGCTCTTCCCCAAGAGATTCGTTTCTTTTTGATATCGCTCATCACTTTGCAGTCGGTGGCGAGCACCAGCCTCTCCTTAGGGATTCCTTTTTCTCCCGTCCCCCCCCCCGCTGCGGCAGAACTGACACAGTTTCCCTGTGTGCTTTTCATCTGCTAGAACCTCAGATTTTTATTTTTTTTTTCCTCCTCCAACCGCTGCTGCTTTGGTGCGTGCCATAAATGCTGCGATTCAACTGCATGTCCCTGGGCACGTGTGGCCCTTGAGCTGCTCAGGAGCGCGGTGCTCAAGCGCATCCCAAATCAGGTCCCTGGTGCGCTGTGGAGAGCCCAGCCTGCCCGCCCGGCTCACCAGGCTGTTATTTAGCTACCGAAAGCATCTCTGTCCAAGGGGCCTCGGGACCGGAGGAATTTCAAGCTGCTAGGGACATGTCATCCTAGGTTTTGCTTTTGTTTGTGACCGAGAAACCAAGCTGCGGCACTCATGGCTCTTTTTCTTTCTCTCTCTTTTTTTTTTTTTTGTCTTCTTTTAACTTGCGCTGTAGCCCCTAGACGGATAACATCATTGGAAAAAGCCTACGCTGCCTTGAATGGTACGTAGCTCAGTTGATGCCTCGTAGATGGTAGCAGACAAGAAATGCACTTGCGTTTTAATATGGGAATGAAAATGTCTTAAGCCCCCAAATTTCAGGTATTTTTTTTTTCCTCTCTGCTCTGTTTCCCTGTGATACCAAGAACTGAATGATGCAGGATGTGTTTAACAGTATTTTGTTGTTGTTATTAATCCTCTCTGCATTTCTAAGCACCGTTGCTGCAGTCCCTGGGCATCGGTGCCGGTTCTGCTCCCGACAGACCAACCTGCCACGTTATCCTCAGCTCATCCACGTGTCTGTGGAATTTAATTTGTTAAAAAAAGAAAAAAAAATCCACTTGCCATTCACAAGGAGAGCTTGCACAGAGTTGGGTTGGGGCTTTTTTTTTGCTTTGCTTTAACGCATCCTCAGGGCCAGGGCTGGTGTGTAGTCATAGAGGCTCTGGGCATTTAACATATGCACTAATTTCCAGGAGGAAAGAAGAGCTCGCCTGCCTGTATCTGTGGCAGGGCACGGCAGACCCAGCCTTAGTCCCATCAGCTGGGATGCAGGCTGCATGTCTACACATTAATTGCCTGCTCCCGCAAGTTTATGGCTCCACTTTGAAAACATGCATATGTTGAGCTAATTTGAACTATATTTAAACCTGATTTACTGTGGAATAGCCCCAGTAAAGTCAGCGGGTTTATTCTGGATTTACACTGGGGTGTGATTGAATTGCACCCATTGAAGCTGGAAGGGGGGAAGAGGCGTTTATTTGTCCTCCTGAGATGAGGGGCAGATCCTGACGGCTGTAAGCAGCCTACCCCGACTGGGTGTTTCTTTGACGTGACTGGGATTGCCTGAAGAAGGGACCTGAGCCGCGTTCCCTGTGGGATGTGTCGGGCAGTGGCTGGTTCCCTGATGAGATGGGCTTCACGCCGGATGTTTGGATAACGGGAGGTTGTTACCCCAAGTGCGGTGGCCGGGTGGAGGATGTGCATCACCTGGAGCAGCATCTGGGATGCTGGCGGTGGTACGGGCAGGAGGAAGGCTCCACCAGGTACCTGCCTGGCCGTGCCGCAGTTTCACTGCTGGGATCAGGGCTCTGCACGTGGCGTCACGAACACAGACAGAGCCTTTACTTATCCGTGGGATACCCTGGATTGGGGTTTGTTGTGGTTTTCTGCAGTCACCAGAATAACAGGCAGTGTTTTGGATCCTGTCGACCAACAGCAGACACCTAACCCCCATTTTTAATAACTGCTAAATATGACTTGGTTTTCTAAAAGCTCTGACAAGTCCTGTTGGAAAAGAGCAAATGATGCTTTAAAAATGTGACGGTGTTTTCGTAAGGGCCAGTGGAGTGCAGGGGCCCTCGCTTCAGGCAAGTAGGAGTGGAAAAAAAATAAGTCAATCAGCTGGCTACTCTTTTTAATTAAAAAAACCCCAAGCTAACACAGAGCTGAAGCCAGCAGCCTGCATAAACCTGCTGCATGGGAAGGACTCAGCATATCCCAAGGGTGCCAGTGCCTTCCTTGAGTTGAGTATTTTCCAAACCCCAATGGATAAAGTCAAAGGTAGATGGAGGTGCCTTTTGCCCGGAGCTGCCTGGGGATGGAGAGGCGGGTCCCCAGGAAGCAGCACCGCTGGCCAGAGCCTCCTCTCTGGCTTCTCTGTTATGCATGCTCAGTTCCAGGTTTTTCATGGCATTTGTTTGTGTCTTTGGATGGGAATTCGGGAGTCCTGCCCACTGCAACGTGGAAAATACCCCCTTGGGATCTTGTTTCTTGCACTTGAGGCATGAGCGGAAAGGAAAGAGGTGCTGTGTTTTTCAGTCCCAGAGAATTAAATGAGTGAGAACACTTAATTTTGGTGTTTCTTTGTCTGCTACCATCTACACATCCAGACGGGTGTGTATATACAGCCCAGAAACTGAGCATCAATGACATGGAAGTCACAGAGGGAGCCCGCAGGGTTCGCCCCCGCCGCGGCCTTGGGAGCGGCACCGCAAGGCGAGGTCTCGGCTCTTGAAAGCAGAGCTCCGTGGCGACACTGACTTGATTTGCTTCTATCTTTTTTTTTTTTTTGCTCCATCCCTTTCAAGCTGCTTTGTTGCCATTTCTGGATGTGAAGCACGACTTGGCCCTCTGGTTCCTTCACAGAAACTTCTCCCTTTTTGTTTTCCTAGTTATATCCAGACAAAGCGGTTGTTTTGCAGGTGGAGAAGGGGCTTTTTTGAGGCCGTACCCTGCAGTAGCTGGGTGCGGAGATATAAGGGTGCCAGCTTCTCCCCAGCACCCTCAGCAGCTGGGTGGCCAATTTCTGCTGGGGGAGCTGAGCGCTGGGCTCCGGGGCCCCGTGCAGGGAGGCATGGACTCACGTCAGCTTTGCAGCTTGTGTTTCAAACAAAACTGCAAGCCACGCGATTGCTTGAAACCAAAATCATAATCATGTGATTGCTCAAAATCAAATTCAATAGCTGCAGACCAGGGGTGGAGGATGCTCGAGTTCCACGTGCTGGAATGGGTGGTGAGAGCCTGGCGCAGGTTGCCCAGAGAGGTGGTGGCTGCCCCATCCCTGGCACCATTGCAGGTGAGGTTGGACAGGACTCTGGGCAACCTGCTCTAGCTGAAGATGTCCCTGCTCCATGCAGGTGGTTTGGACTAGATGCCCTCTAGAAGTCCCTTCCAACCCAAACCATTCCATGATTCTAAGATGCTAAGATGTCTGCCTTGAGTGCGGTGATGGTCATGGTGGGGATGCCTCCTCTCCAGGAGGAGACCCACGGAGCAGGTCCTGCACTGCACACCCTAGCTGGCTCAGGGCTGCGAGCGGTGGATGAGGTTCATTCAGTCGGTGCTTTATATCTGTGGGGCTAAAAAACATCGACGGGGGCCAGTACTGACCCCAGCCGTTTTTCCTGGAGTCCCCTGAGGATGCTGAATAGCTGGGGGAAAAAAATCTACTGACAAAGGCACGTCGTTTGAAATGAGAGAACGGAGAAGAAACTGTTTGGCATGATGAGAATAATTAAAAAAGCCAGTAAAGCCAAGCTGATTATATGGCACATTATAAAACAATACTGTACTTAGGAGCCCAGCTATAAAAGTGCTATCTCATTCCCCGATATCACTTGTGGGAGCATTCGTGGCACTGAGGGCCCAAGTCTCCGTTGCTTTGCATATTTTGCAGTCATTTACAGCACCGCAAAGTGGATGTAAAACGCTCTGAGCCGTGGCAGACGCAGGTCTGGCAGCGCTTTGGAGCTCCTCTGCACGTCTCAAAAGGCAGCGCACGGTGCGAGCCAGAGCAGCCGCCTCTGAGGTGTCCCCACGGGCCGAGACACGGCCGTGCGTGGTGACAGCGGGAGGGGTTTTCCAGGGGCTCAGAAAGAAATGGGGTGTGTTATTCCCCGTCCTTTTTCTTTGCTTTGCAGATGAGGACGATGCCAACAGGCTCGGAGAGAAGGTGATTCTCCGAGAGCAAGTGAAAGAGCTTTTCAATGAAAAATACGGTGAGTCTCCCGTCCGTGCGCATCGCCAGGCGGGTTTGTTTTTGCTGACAGCAGCCATAGTTAAAATTAATTCGACTGAAGGCCTCTATTTATAGGCTGAGCGCACGGCAGCCTGCCGCAGCACAGGTTTCGTCCCGCTGCTTCACGTTACAGCCTGTCCCCGGGGACCTTCCCATGTCTCGCTCCCGGCAGGTGGGACCGTGACCTTCTTGTTGACACCTCATCCTTGGCGAGGGGAGGGAGGATGGAAAACCGCATCCAGGGAGCAGGATTTGTTCAGTCTGGTGTCAGCCTTTGATGGGTTTTTCACGTGTCCCGAGCCGGCGAGAGCCGCGGTGTGTGTGCTGAGCGTGCGCACCCTGCGCCAGCCCGCTGGCACCAGCTCCTGCCTGCGCTGCCTGCGGGGCTGGGAGCACAGCGGGAGCCGCGGCCCGACGTGGGGCACGGCTGGGGAAGAGCTTCCTGGAGCCACAGTAGAGGAGGTCAAGAGATTGCAGAAGATTTCAAAATGCCATTTGCAGCCTTCTTGCACTGTCTAGAGCTCCCCTCCCTCCACCCATCACTGGGAAGAGGAGCAGTAGGAAGAGCAGGTGGCTGGGGGGAGTGCAGGAGCCAGCCACGGGATCATGGACCTGAGCGGTGTCACTGTGTTGGCCCCATGGGTACTGGCTGCCACTCACCACCATTGGGGCATGGCTTGTGTAGGTGCTGGGTGGTTACTCCCCAGCCTCTGACACCCCAGGGCTGCGCAGCCGGGCCGTGGTGGCTCGGTTGCACCCCACCGCTTCAGTGTGGTGTCTTGCCTCCCACCCCAAAGTAACTGCCTGAAGGAGAAGGAAAACAGCCAAAATGAGAGCAAAGCAGTGGGCAGTGGCATTCCTCAAGTCTCCCATTTGCCCTCTCCCTGGGCTGTCTCCCATGGGCTGGTGCAGACGTGGCGATGGGCATGCTCTGCATGGAGGAGAGATGGTGTGCAAGTGCTGGTGCTGTAGAACAGCCCACACCATAGGGTCCTAAATGGAGACTAATGGAGCGGGCAATAAACTGGGCAGGCAGATGTGAAATGGCTGGTTGGGACATGGCTGCAGCAAAGGTTGGGCATCACGGCAGCTGTGGCTTCCCAAAGTCTTCCCATGGCTCTTGGTCCTTCGGTTGGTTGGATCTGGAGCCCTGTGGGGTAAAGCCAGTGCATTGTCCTCTGCTCTGCTGTTACAGGAGAGGCTCTGGGCTTGAACCGGCCCGTCATGGTGCCCTATAAACTCATCAGGGACAGTCCTGATGCCGTGGAGGTTACCGGGCTGCCGGATGATATCCCTTTCAGAAACCCCAATACCTACGACATCCATCGGCTGGAGAAGATCCTGAAGGCACGGGAGAGCATCCGGATGGTGATTATAAACCAGCTCCAGTAAGTTCCCCCAGCTCTGTGACCGGGGAAGGTTTCTCTTCATTAATTGTTGCCCTTATTTCTCCAGCTGTGAGTGGAGTAAGTCACCGTGGGGCACAAGAGTGGGGCCATGCCACCATGCTCCATCCCCAGCACCCACTGTCCTGCACCGCAGGGACATGCTCGGCCATGGGTGGGCACAGCCAAGTGTTAGCAGGGATGGTTTATCCCCTCATCCTTGCACAGTTTGAGATGATCATCACATCTGGAATATTGTGTCCAGTTCTGGGCTCCCCAGTTCAAGGGTGACGGGGGACTCCTGGAGAGAGTCCAATGGAGGCTATGAGGATGATTAAGGGATTGGAACATCTCCCTTACAAGGAAAGGCTGAGAGCCCTGAGGCTGTTCAGCCTTGAGAAGAGAAGTCTGAGAGGGGATCTGATCAATGTTTATAAATGTCTGAAGGGTGGGTGTCAGGAAGATGGAGCAATCAGTCTCTTTTCAATGATGCCTAGTGATAGGCTGAGGGGAAACAGGCACAAACTGGAACACAGGAAGTTCCATCTCAACATGAGGAGAAACTTCTTTTCTGTGAGGGTAACAGAGCCTTGGAACAGGCTGCCCAGAGAGGTTGTGGAGTCTCCTTCTCTGGAGACTTTCAAGACCCATCTGGACATATCCCTGTGTGACCTTCCCTCGCTGACCCTGCTTTGGCAGGGGGGTTGGGCTAGATGATCTCTAGAGGTCCCTTCCAACCCCTGCTAGTCTGTGATTCTATGATGATGCTGGAAAGGGGCATGACATGGAGGCGGATAGTGGGACAGCTCAGAGACCCAGCTGAGTTATCTCGGGTTGCTTCCCTCCAGGGAGGCTCCGTGAGCCATCCCTGCTCGGTGGGGTGTCGGGGGAGGCAGCTTGGAGTCAGGGTCTGGGCTGCATCCCAGCCTGGGCAGGCGGGTGGGGGAGAATCGACAGCGTCCGCAAGCTCTCACCCCTTGTCTCTTCACAGGCCGTTTGCCGAAATCTGCACGGAGGCCAAACAAACAGGTAAGCAGAGGGCTAAGAAATAACCGTGGCTTTCCCTGCCCCATGGCAGGGGGAATACACGGGCACAAGGGATGGGCGCTGTGGGGAGGTGTTCAAACCTCCCGCATCCCCAGGGGAGGCTGGGGAGAAGATGCTGCCTGGAAAAAGGAAAGTCAGGCTCAGCATCTGTTCAGGAGCAAACTGTCCTCTTAGATGATTGCACCTCTATGAGCAGGGGAGAGACTGTGCTGTTAGACTGGAACTTTCAGCATAATCTGGAGGATATGATTACCCCTTTCCCATTAGCAATTTACTCAACATGAGCAATTTATTCACTGGTTAAAGCCCTTAATTTAAGCCATCATTTAGCAGTTGAGCTTCTAAGGAAACAAGGTTTCTATGATCGCTGGGAAAGTGTTTCTCTTCTGTCCCATCCTCCCCAATAAATCTCAACCAGTTTTAATCAAATGGGCCAGAATTAGCAGCCCCAGAGATAATTAGGATCCTATTAGTTTTATGAAAATAGGTGGCTAGAGAAGGGAGATCTGGCAAGCAAGAGCACACCGGCAACGTGATGTAAAAAGAGATGCACGAGAAACTTTATATATGGGTATATTATATACAATACATGGCATGTCATCATCACAGCTGGCACCTCTGTGGCCCTAAAGCATCCAGTACAAGTCTGTGGGGTATCAGCCACTGTAAGCGCTGGGTTTGGGGTTCCTTTATTTGGGGGATTTTCCTTGCCGGTGCCTGAGGAAAGCTGGCAGCCCCATGCCAGGCCGTGGAGGCCAAGCCCATGTCACCAGTGGTGTCTTGCTGGAGGGGGTGCTTAGTGGGAGGTGAGGTTGGAATGGTGGGATGGGTCCCTGCCTTTAGGGACCACGTGCAGGGCTTGGACACCTCATGCCTTCCCTCTATCCCTGCAGAGAAAGACACCAGCATTCCCAAAAGGAAGCGGAAGAGGATCTCCGAAGGGAACTCGGTATCTTCCTCTTCCTCATCTTCCTCTTCCTCCTCTTCCAATATGGAGTCTACATCATCAACAAATCAGATCTCACTTGTGGTAAAGCCTTCCAAATATTAGGGGGGTTACTGCCTACCTATCTTTCTGCTTCAGGACGCTGCTCTCTGCTCTCCTCGACCCATCACCACCTCCCTCCGCCTGACAAACACTATAAAGTGTCACGTAAAATGGCACAAGCAGGTTTGGCGAAGGAAGGGACGCAGCTTTGGGGCTGCCTTTTCCTGCTGGGTTTGCCTGGGGGGGCCCAGCAGAGCAAAGCACCCGCCACCCCTCGATGTTCTCCTGCATCAATCCTGCCCAGCACCTGAGGGGGATGCTCAGCATTAGCAGGAGCCACAGGAGACAGGCTCCAGCAAATCCCCCAGCCCCACTGGGTTATAACAGGGGTGCAGGCAGCATCGCCTGGGCTGTGGCATCTCCCAGCAGGAGCTGGCAGTTCCCTGTGGTCTGAGCTGTGCTGGACACGCTGCCCCAGCTCCGTCCCCGCAGCGATGCAGAGCTCCAGCCTGCAGCGAAACTGCGAAAATAGGAAATGAAATCAGGGGGGTGCATCCAGCTGCTTTCCCTCAGGGCTTGGCTTCGGTTGTGGATGATACAAAATACTTTGAAAAAATAATAATAAAAAGAAAAAAGTGCGAGAGAAATATAAACTTAGAAGGATTTTTTTTTTTTTTGGTCAGATTTGCCGGTGGTGTTTTGGTTTGGGGTTGGTTCTTTTCTCTTATTTGGAAAGTGGGAGCAACAACCCGTGTCGGAACATGTCAGAGATTTGATGTATGCATGGTTTTGTGTTGTGTCCTAACAGAGACTTTTGCCTTCTTTTTCTCTCCCTCTCTTTCAGCAATGGCCCATGAACATGTACATGTTAGACTATGGTGGTCTAAACGTCCAGATCCCAGGACCTATTAACTATTAGACCTCAATACCGAATAAGAACCTCAAATGAAAGAATAAATAAATAAATGTAATTTATGTAAAAAGTGTATATTCCAATATGTATCAATGCCTTTTAGTTTTTCCAATGATTTTTACACTATATTCCTGCCATCAAGGCCTTTTTAAATAAAAATAAAAAGTGTTGCCTTGCTCTTAAAAGTACTTATTTTATTATGTATATTATTGATAAATAGCATTTATAGGTAAGAGTAGATGCAGGAGGGCACCCCCAGACCTTGTAGGGCTTTGGCTGGTCTCCTTGGAGCCTGCTCTTCTCCAGGCTGAACAGCCCCAACTCTCTCGGCCTGTCCTTCTAGGAGAGGTGTTCCAGCCCTCAGATTGTCTTTGTGGCCTTCACTATTTATGATTTTCTAAGAGGCTTTGATGCCTAACCAGGGGGGAGCTCCACAGCAAGTACAGGCTGATCCTGCTGGTGTTCCACAGGTTCCATAACGCTGGACCAAGAGCTGCGAGTGCCATTGCCGAGAGGAACCAGTGCCCTGGGCCGCTTCACCCCATATAAGAAGCAACCCCGTAAATTGAGGGATATTATGTGAAATTCCTGCAATTTTTACTTCCGTTCACTCCTGGGTTTTGGCAGCAGGAGCTAATGGTGCCAACCACTGTTACTACCCACGGCCTGTATTTAACTTGTGCTTTGGGTCCACTGAGAGCCATGCATGGGTGAGACGTGGTGGGACCTAACGCCAACGTAAGAAGCCAACGAGAAGAAACATCCCAGCTGATGTGTAGGTAAATGCAGCCCAGGGGGAAACACCAGTGAAGCAAGATGCCCTGGGGCTTGTAGCTCTGGTGTCATCCCAAGCAGCAACACACAGTGTCCTTGTGGGATGACCATTGCTGCGTGTCCCTCCAGGGGACAGGTCACAGCCTTTCCATGGCACAAACCTGCCCCGCAAGCGGCAGCCGTGGTCTGCTGGAGGGTGGACGGTAAGGGACAAGAGGATCAAAGTCACTTGTGACAGCTTTTCTGAGTGCAATGTGCTGCTTTATTTGTTTTACTGGTTTCTGGTCCTTGTTGTTTCGGGCCGCTGGAGGGTTCTGGTGGTGGGTAGAAGTGTTTCAAGGCAGCTGCAGTTTTATTTCCTGGCTCTGGACTTGCATTTGCTGTGGAGTTAGATGCAAATGGTCGCATGAAATAATGAAAGCCCAAACAACCATAGGAGACAACATAAAGACCAAAAGAAGGGCAAAGATCTGTATCAGTGACCCCAATTAGAAATACAGTTTGACATCTGAGTGGTTGGCATCAAAATCTGGTCTTTCATGTTTCTGCCTGATGCTCAAACCTGTGGCACCTCCAATTAGGAAACAAAGAAACATGATTTAGAGGTAAAAATACCAGTTTTCTCTTCCCAGATGTCTGAAAGGCGCTTATTCACAGATCAAACCCCATCAAGTAGGTGTCCCCTAAGAGGGCACATTCATTATATCTTGACTTTTATTTTTTTAAACAGGAAAAAAGAAGAAAAGGTCTGATGCCATAGCACCAAAGGCAGCAGCACGGTCTGGTAATGAGTGGAGATGTCTGAGGTTGCCCCAGGTCTGCTGCTGATCCCAGCATCCCATGAATGTGCCAGTGGCTGGGGAAAGCTGCTCCTGGGGTGGAGGTCTGGAGCACTGCAGCCTGCACGGGACCCTAATTACTGCTGCTGGCAGGCAGGGGTGAATGCAGGCAGCAGAGTTAAATCAGGGCGCGGGAGCTACGCTGGGGACTAATGATTGAGTTTAGAAAGTCGAATGCGATCATGAAGGCTATAGATGGAGGGGGATGGAGGCTGAGCAAGGAGGCAGTGCAGGGAGCCTATGACCCAACACCACGGCATCAGCTAGACCATGTCACTGAGTGCCACATCCAACCTTCCCTTGAACACCTCCAGGGATGGCGACTCCAGCACTTCCTGGGCAGTCCATTCCAGTGTCTAATCGCCCTTTCCGTGAGGAAGTGCTTCCTAATATCCAACCTAAACCTCCCCT
>JAVSBS010016389.1:55537-79733 GCA_033124195.1 Coracias cyanogaster | reverse complement strand
CTGGCCCAGGCTGCCCAGAGAGGTTGTGGAGTCTCCTTCTCTGGAGAGATTCCAAAGGTGCCTGGACACGATCCTGGTCCCCTGCTCTGGGTGAGCTGCTGGAGCAGGGAGTTGGACGAGATGATCTCCAGAGGTCCCTTCCAACCCCTCCCCATGCTGAGATTCTTGTGAGCTGTGTTTGTGCCAAGAAATCCCCCCTGCTTTCCCTGCAGACCTGGGGGGAACTTCACCCTCCCACATGGACCTCATTCTACACCTTCTTTCCTACAGCTGCAAGGTGTCTAGTGCAGCCAAACAGGTTTGCCCCAAGGGTGAGAAACGCGCTTCATCCACCCTGCCTCTTACACCTGCTTGAGGAGGAGAAGCAGCAGCAACCAGGAGTGGTATTTCTTCTGTAGACACGGAGTTTGGTGTGACTGCACGTAACCAGCTATGGAGGAGGTTTTTTTCTTCCCCTATTTTCTCATCACGGGGTGGTTCTAAGTGACATTTCCACCCAGCCAACTCTTCCCCGGGACAGCTGTACAGCTGAGAAGGCACCACCAAGGGCTGCAGAACCTCCTGCTCTCCATGGCAGAGACAACAAACTGCAACATGCTGGAGACCACAGGCACTGAGAGCTGGGACACCAGGTCCTCATGGCAGGGCCGGGGGGCAATCATCTGTGATGTAATGTTAATTTGCACATGGCTGCACCCAAGTCAGGCCAGACGTTGTTTTATTTCGTAGCTAAAATAAAAGATAAATACTCCAGCATGGTTCCTTTTAGGTGGCCATCCTGATCTAAGCGTGCCCATTGTGGTGTTGTATCCATAATCCACATCTTTTTGGCTGTGACGGAAAAGTCTACATTGTGGATACTTCATATGGAGTAGAATTAAACCCACCCAGAACGTGCAGCTGAGCAGGGCCCATTTTTCTTAAGAGACAGAGAAAAAAGTCTTGGAGGGGGAGATCTTTGTAACACTTGCCTTTCACAAGAGCTTAGTTCATCCTCAGCTTGGACACCAGAGGGGTTTGCTCTACATTAGGAGTTATTTGTGCTACTTGTGTGGTGTGATGTGGCTCAGGGAGCAGCGAGGAGCAGTTACTCCCCAAGGGAAGGCAAACTGGGAGCTGAAGGTGGCCATGAGGCAGGGTCCCACAGCACCCAAGCAGAGCAGCAGATCCCAGCGAGAGCCCAAAGACCAAATTCAAGCCAGGAAAGGTGAAGAAAGGCTCAGGAGCAGGAGCAAGCACAGCTCTAAACGTGATCAAAGACCCAGGGCTGAGCTTAAATAGTGCCCCGAGGCCTGGGCAGAGGGTGTGGGAGGAGGTCCCGGGTGATTCTGGCCATGGCAGTTATGGTGGTTGCTCTCTCTGATGTCTCAGGGAGAGGGGAACTGCTTTTTTTCCCCCACCCAGTGTCCTGAGCACAGCTACAGCCCCGTATCCAGCCTTCTCCAGCGTATCCTTCTGCACAGAGGATGGAGCAGAGCGGAGCGGTGAGCTCCTCCTCCTTCTCGAGTCACTCTGAAGTTCTTCTGATGCCACATTCTCTCCTTCTCAGCAAAATTGTCCAAATGCCTCTACTTCTCAGGAAAACTCCATCAGCAACTTTGATTAAAAGCTTTATAGCTTGTCACTTCAGAGCTGGTTTTAACCGGTTACTGTTCCGTTCATTCATTATTTATTACAGTTCTGGCAGGAAGACCGTGGTTTACAAAGATGTTTATTTTAAAACATGAGATTTATTCCCTTTGTCATTACATGAGCCACGTGTTCTTCCAGAAATTGAACAGTTCATTAAACATAACAGACATGTCTTGATCGTTTAAAAAAAAACCTTCGTTGACGGGTTTCTTTAGAGCATCTTCCACCCTGGCCATATCATGACATCCAGAAGAGCCATCACTCAAATTGCCACCGAAATCATGGGCCTGTAAGTGCTCAGCCAAAAAAGAAGATCAGTAGCTGTAAAGCCAGCCCAGCCCAGGAAAGGTTGGGTTGGGATACACTTCTGGCAATGTGCTACCGTCCGTGTGCCCACGGCAAGTCCCCAGGGCCACCACGGCTTTGTGCTTTCTGATGGTTCTTCTATACGTTGGTCAGAAATGGCACCTGAGGTCACAACTAGACCTTCACCTGGATGGGCACATGCCAGTCAGGTCACAGCCATCGGATCAATGTCCCCCCCACCCCTCTTGGCAGGACCACCTCTGGCCATGGCCTTCAAACCTCCTCAGCCCCTTCTTCTGCAGAAAACTTGCCCTTTCCCACTTGCAGCCCATACAGAGGGACCGCCCTGATGCCTGTCTCAGCAAAGCCTTTGCACGAGCAGATTTAATCCTAGAAAATAATATTTAGAAAAATCAGGAAAATTCGGAGCAATCAGGAAAATTCGGGCCACTTTGCAGCTCTCCATGTACCACTGACTTAGATCCTCAGTTCTTTAATCTCCTTTGGGACAAACGATTATCAAGCAGGCAATGGAAATATTATTATTAATTGTCTACCTCCAATTTAAGCCTCCTTTTTGTGGGCTATGTTTTCATTTGACGCAATTGAGACCCAGAACCTTGTGGTGGTGTTTCAGTTCTGCTAGGAAAGCACGGACAATTATTCTGATTAAACACCGAAGGCTCATGCCGTGATTAAAATAAACTGAAGCTGTTGGAAGAGAACTGTTTGTTATGCTCAGAGAAGTCTGAAGACACCTATTCATTGGTTCTCCATACCCCATATGATCATCTTGTCTTTAAGCAGACCAATAATGACCAATAACACATGTGCCTGCATTACCTCCAAAGTACCAAAGAGCTGCAAATGCCACTCCTGGATAGATGTGGCACCAGCTTTCGTACCCACAGCCTCCTCAGGGCCCCCTTCACCTCCTTGTTCCTCAGGCTGTAGATGAGGGGGTTGAGGGTGGGGGTCAGGAGGGTGTAACAGGCTGAAACCAGCTTTGCCTGATCCCACGAGCGCGCCTTGCGAGGCTGGATGTAGGCAAACATCCCCGGCGCGTAGAAGAGGGTGATGGCAACCAGGTGGGACGTGCAGGTAGACAAAGCTTTAAGCCTCCTCCTGGCCAAAGGGATCTGCAGGATGGTGTGGAGGATGTAGATGTAGGAAACCAGGATCAGCAGGAAGGAGGCCACGGTGTTAAGCCCAGCATCAACAACCTGAAAGATCTCGCTTGCGCGGGTGTCGGAGCAGGAGAGCTGCAGGAGCGTGGGCAGCTCGCAGAAGAAGTGGTTGATGCTCCTGGCCCAGCAGAAGGACAGTCTCCCTGCAAGGACGGTGTGCACCAAGGCGGTGAGGAAGCCCGTGGTGTACACCAGCACCATCACACTGTAGCACCGCTCCCTGGACATGGTGGTGGCATAAAGCAGTGGCTTGCACACGGCCGCGTATCGGTCGTAAGCCATCACCCCCAGGAGGAAGCACTCGCAGATAGTCAGAGCAAGGAAAAAATGAATCTGGGCAAAGCAACCCAAAAAAGAGATGTGGCTCCTCCCCCGCAGGAAGGTCTCCAGCGCCTTTGGGATGATAGTGGAGGAAAGGCAAAAGTCTATGAAAGACAAGTGGGTCAGGAAGAAATACATGGGGGTGTGGAGCTGGGGGTCGATGTGGATCAGCAGCATCATCGTCAGGTTCCCCAGCACCGTTACAACATACAGGGATAAGAAAACCACGAAGATGGTGGTTTGTAGCTCTGGGGTGTCAGAGAAGCCCAGGAGGATGAAGCCGGACCAAACAGTAAGGTTTTCTCCAACCATTCTAGCAAATGCACTAGAAGATGGTGGGGTTTTGTTAGAAAAGTACAAAGGCAGGTGTACTCCTGCCATGGAACAAAGCTGTGTGCTTGAAAGTGGTTGGGTTTTTTAATTTCTAAGTTTATCTGCTTTTGAAGAAAACCCTGGATGGGGGTTGGAGCAGTGGAATTCTCTCCAGCAGAGCTTTGCCGTGATTACACTGAGTTTTCTGTGACCAACTCCAATGTCCACCTAAAAGTCTTAACATACATCATGTATAACCCCAAGGCTGTAGAGCTTCAGCTTGGCTATTCCCACCTCCCCACCCCCAGCAGATCAGTTATCTGATGGAAGATCTACCCACAGCGGTCTACAGCTCAGCTGAGATGTCTGTAGGTCAGCTGTAGATGGGGTCAGGACCGTGTGGGGTTTTTTTAAGCAACCCTCTTAACCCCTGCTGGGGCACTCAGGGTCACATGGAGAGCATGGATGGACTTCTTTTAGATGCAGCTCCACCAGGACATCCTGGCCATGAAACAGCATCTGCTTCCTGACAACAGATTGAATTTAAAAAAATAGAGAAGGCTGCAATGAGTGCAGGAGGGTAACTACGTCCCAGCACCACCCATTTGACTCTACTGACCTCAGATCTTCTTGGCCAAGTTCACTTGAGACGTAGCTGTGGCTTCACCTGGATGACATGTACCCTTGAAGGAGCCATATCTCTCTCTTGACAACAACTTCATCACTGGGATTAAATCGCTTGTGTCCTAGAGGTGAAGGTTTCCTGCCCATAGAGACAACCTGTGGTGACCAGCTCCTGCATGAACCTGTAGCCCAGGAGAGGGCAACCATGTCTTAAACAGCTCCAAGGTTAAGAACACACTAAACGCTAGAAAATATTTAAATACTCAATATTAAACAAATCATTTTAAACAATGGAAGCAGCTGAAGTCTTGCCGAGTATGGAGAGAGCTTCACCCAAGCATGAGCCTGTGCTGCAGGACTTCCAGAGCAGAAGCTTTTCTGCTGAATTTGCTTCTCATCTCAACAGGAACGTGGGAACCTTCAGCTGTATGAACAAAACCAAAGCATTAATTAGGATTTTATTCACTTAGCTTTGCCAAGTCATCACTGGAATGCAGAAATTAAAAAAATAAATTCCCCAAAACATCTTCCTGTAACTTGTTGCACCAAGTCCTGCTCCCACAAGAAGGGCCGGGGATGCATTTTTCAGGTGTTGATCAAGACTGACCTATTTTTTTTTTGCCATGTGAAGCATAGAAACAGCTAAAGAGATCAAACAGTCGATTTATCGCTGTGGAAGAGACGTGTTGTGAGACCTGTTGAGGGTTAAGGGATAACGGGGGGCACCGGGAAGAGTCTTCTCCTACCACCTGCACCACAACCCCTTCCAAGCACGCGAGAGGCAGCACGAGGGTCGCTGGCTGGAACACTCAGCCCCTTGTTTACCTGCTGCCTATCGAGGAAGGGTGTTGGTAGATGTGGTGCCTCCTTGAGGAGCTCGAGCTGAAGCTGCGGCAGAAGAGACACCCAGGAGCAGATTGCCCAGGCTTGCTAGCAGAGGGGTTTTATCCCAGACGAAGCGTGACCGCAGATGTTTGTGCAAGCTGCTCTCCCTCAGGACCCTCCTCCAGCTCATTATTTTGACCTGTTCAGCAAAAACCTCTTTCGATTCCCACCCACACCCCTGCTCCAAACCTTTCTGGCTGCACCACCACCTCCAAGACCAGCTCTCCCATAGGGACCTCTCCAGGCTGCCCATGCCACCACCTGGTCTTGCAGAAAGACAAGTCCAGGGCAGTTTGCTTTTTGTTCATCCAACTATCACAAACTTCTCTAGTTCGGTCTTTCAGGGAGGAAGCCCTTCACCAGCAGCGAAAGCCGATGGATCATCTGATGTTGCCTTGAAGGGTGATGAAAACAAACCCAATGGAGTATGAATGCATTGAGTGTGGCCATGGGGGGGTCCTCTCCAGCAGATATATTTATTTCCATCCTCTTTACTGGTGACTTCACAATGGTTTGCTCAAAAGCATCATTTTAAGATGGCTGCTTGGAGGCTGTAATAGAATTACCTCAGATGTACCAGTTTTATTCTGATGAACCCTGAATGCCAACGTTTCCTGAAAGCTTCTGCTCAATGACAAGTCATTGAAGAACCTTTAGTATCAATATTAAGCCAGACATTTAGAAAACACAAAGGATGGGGCAGATGGGAGAGAATACTGGGCTATTTGGAGTCTCCTTCTCTGGAGACTTTCAAAACCCACCTGGACACATTCCTGTGTCCTGGGTGAACCTGCTTTGGCAGAGGGGTTGGATGAGATGATCTCCAGAGGTCCCTTCCAACCCCCACCATGCTGGGATTCCATTATTCTATGAACGTGTGGGGAAGCACAATGGAGAAGTTTATTGATGGCTTTAGACATTTTTAATGTAGATTTGGTTTTTCTGCTGGAAGGCACTAGACTATTAGTCCTGGAGATGCCCTCAAGATGAGTAGGAAAAGATTTACTTCTTTTTCTTTTTAAAACCAAGGCTTGTGAAGTGGGAAAGGCTCCTTCTTGAAGGTATGATACCTAACCCTCCTCACCACGACAGGGTAGTCCTCTCCTTTCAGCTGATTAGGAACCATGGATGGATGAGGAGGAGACGACTCTCTCTTTTGTTCTTCTCACGGCATTCTTCATGTCCGTGTTTCTTAAGCGGTAGATCAGTGGGTTCAGCATGAGGGCTACAAGGGAGTACAGGATGGAGACCACCACATCATGCTCCAAGGAGTCTCTGAAGCTGGGGCGCAGGTACATGAAGATGAAGCTGCCATAGTGCAAAGTGATGGGGACCAAGTGGAGAAACCCCAGCAGAAACTGTCACCTCACTGACACGGGAGTCAGAGCAGGAGAGGGCTAGCAGCGCTTGTCCATCACAGACAAAACGGTTGATCCTCTTGGTTGGGCAGAACAGGAGACGAAATATGGAAACCATGTGTACGGTGGAGCTGATCACACCAGCTGAGTAGGCACCAACCAACATCTCAACGCAAAGCCTCTGGGACATGACCACCAGGTAGAACAGGGGGTTACAAATGGCCACGTGCCATCGGAGGTGGCACGGGCTGCAAAGGAGAACTAAGCAGCACACCTAACGAAGGAAATAACCTTCTTCTCCACCAAAAAACTCAGCAAGGTTTGAAGGATGACGGTGGAGGACAAGCAGGAGAAACAAGTGGCTTAGGAAGCAGTACATGGGGGTCTGTAAGCAGGGATCGATCCTGATTAACATAATTACCCCCAGATTTCCTGTTAGAGGGACCACAAGGAGGAAGACAAAGCAGGTCTTCTCGGTTTGTGAAGCCCAGGAGAATAAACTCGGATGTAAAAGTATAACTAGCATCAAGCACATTGGATGCAGAAGTTCAGCTGCGTTCTGGCTTCCAAATGGAAAGGCTTAATAGGCCCAAATCTGCCCAAAATGTTAAGAATGTTAAATTTTTGTCTATCAGGTAGTTCCACAGCTTTAAGTCAGTAGAAGGTAAGTTCTCTTTGAGGGAGGAAAACCTCAAGTTCCTGAGGCCAAGCTCCCCATCCAACCTTAGGTAAGCACGTACAAGCACCAGCAACACCCTTGGAAGCAGGTAGATGTTTCCAGGCAAGGCAGGAGGACAACCCCACGCCAGAAGAAAACACAAAAAAACCTGCAGGGCTTTCTCAGAGTTCCTCTCGAGCCGTTTACACACGGAAGTCCATGATTTTCATCATAACTGCAGGGAAAATGGAATTATTTCCAATAATTCCCAATTCCAGTAACACCCAGTGTGAGTACATTTGGGAAAACCAGCTGCTCCCAGTGTCCCAGAAAGACTTCTTCTTGGTGAAAGCACTGAAATCACAGAACTTTTAGGTGGGAAAAGACCTTGAAGATCATCGAGTCCAGTTGAAAAACTCAACTTTCCTTCACAAATTCCTTTCACGCACGGCTCTGTGGTAAATAAGAGCCAGGACTTGTTGTGCCTGACTTTGCTTCAGACATGGAGACACAAGATCAACTCAGGCTTGGTCTCTCTGCTCACCAGGGAGACACCAGCAGCTCCTAAAGACACACGCCGCGACGGATGGAATAAATAAAGATCGATTTCTTTTTTTTTTTCTCCTGGCTAACATTAATCACCGCATGACAGCGGGGAGCAGAGCGAGGGTGCGAGCCGACACACAGCTCCAGCTCCAGCCTCTTCCTTAGTTGATGACCCTTTGCTGAAGGGGCGAGGTCCAACCTCTGGATGCAGACATCTCATTTTGGACATCCCGTGAGCACCGTGTCCGCTCTCCCGCTGTCATTAACGTGGATTTATTACCGGGTTTCGCCAACCCCCCCCTTCCTGTAGAGATGCCGGAGGCAAAGCAGCAGCTGAGATGTCTTCCCGGCGCTGGGAGAGGTGTTACCAATAATGAAAATCGAGCTGTCCGAGTCTGCCCCAGGGGCTGCATCCACCCGCCTGATGCAGACATCTCCTGCCATGGGAGCGCTGACCAGAATTTCCCAATTAACTAAGGCTCACCCCCCCACCCCGTTCTCTGACTTGACAAGCCCGGCTGCTTTGTGTGGAGCAACCCAAGATGTCGCTGTGAAACCCTGGACAAGGCTTGTGCCGTACACGAGAGCTGCCCACCGGGAACCACATGTCCCCGCAGCTTGAAGATGCTGACTGAAATGGAGATAAATTCCATTAAAACCCTTGCTGTCCCCGGGGTAGACATCATTCATGCTGACAGGCAGGTGAGTGATCCACACGCTGCCAGCAAACGCCCGAGTGTTCATCCCTGTCCTCCTGGGGAAAGGACCTTCCTTTGTGGTACGCGCTTTCCTAGTCATATTTGGTAAGATCTTGCATCTCTTGCAAGGACAGGACCTTTCAACAATCTGCCCTAGGACTCACCGAGCAGCCTGTTCTTAGTGTTTTCCAAGATTTCATGGAATCATGGAATGGTTTGGGCTGGAAAGGACCTTAAAGATCATCTCATTGCAACCCCCCTGCCATGGCAGGGACACCTTCCACTAGAGCAGGTTGCTCCAAGCCCCATCCAACCTGGTAGTGAACACCTCCAGGGATGGAGCATCCACAACTTCCCTGGGGAGCCTGTATTTATTTAATTTGTGATATTATAGATTGGAGAAACACCCGCTGCTGCTGAGACCCTCCAGCTGAACAAAGCCCTCATCCGCCTGACTGGACAGCCATTAGCTTGCTCTCATGGTGGACGTTGTCCTCAAAATCTTGTTATGGGAACAAGGGGAAGGTGCCAGACCTCTGGAACTAAAATTCAAGAGTCTTAGAGCCCAAACAATTCAGTGAATGCAGAAAAGCCTCATTAACAGGATGGTTAAATTGTGAAGCAAAAGCACCCTGTGCTCTCACCTCCAGCACCCCTCTGGTTCCTCCAGGTGACCATCTATGCCACCGTGAAGCGGAGAAGGAGGGGACAATCTGTCACAAGTCCAGCAGGTTTGTCCCAGCAAGGATTTCTTCCTCTCGGGTCCAGTTGAGGCAGTTTTTACACTCACAGCTGCTCCCTGCTCCAGCTGGGAAGGTACAACCTGTCTTCTCCATGCAACATCTACCCAAGCTTTGCCCTTCACAGCATTCACAGAGCCAGGGGTAAAACAAATGGGTGAATAACAGCTTAACCTCCATGGAGCCATCAGACCACAGCAGGGTCAACCCCTGCTGAGTCCAGAGGGGTCCCGAGATCCTCCACTGCCAGGGCAAAGTCTAGCCGGTGGGTTTTTAAAATTAATGACACCAGAAGGTGTTACTTGAACCCAAAAATGTTACCTTTCATAGTGTCACACACCCCAAAAACCCTCTGATTTTTCCTCAGAGCCTCTCTTCTTGGAGTTGTCCAACCCTCAGTGCAGACCACATGTGAGGAGATATCCAGCACTCCCTTTTCTCAGCTTATGCTGATGTTTGGACTTCAAAAAAAAAAGCACCTTCTTTCTCATTTGGTGCCTTTATTTTCCAATCAGAAACTCTTCCTGTCCTTTGCTCCCAAAGGGAGCTGCCCCAGCTTCCGGGAGAGGACAAAACTCACCTCTTTGTCTCCAAAAAAACCCTTGTAAGGAATGACCCTGGCTTTAGCCACCCAGTGTTCCATAGCGAAGGGTGGGTTTCTCCCCCATGAAGGTCACCAGGATGAGTCCACCACCCTGGCCCAGGAACCAGGGCACTACAGAGGCAGCCCCGACCATTTAATTCAGCAGCAAGAGCAGGGGGATGAGCAGCTGCTCACCTGGGATTATCCAGGTGGGGATGGGGGTGATTCATGTAAGTCAACAGAAGAAGTTAAATCTCTTGCCTATGTGGGAGAAAAATTCAGATTTCTCTCAATTTTCACTTGCCTTGATGGTAGAATCTGGGGTGGCTTTGGCCAGAGGATGGATGTGCTGAGGGACCCTACCTGAGGGGCAGCCATGGGAAATGAAGTAGGAGGTAACGATTTAGAGTGAGGATGTAGTGATCCAGGATGGAGAGGTAATAATTTAGAATTAGGAGATAATAATTTAAAATTAAGAGGTAACAATTTATAATTAGGATGTAACCATTTCAAATTAGGAGGTAATAATTTAAAACTAGGAAGTAATTTAAAATTAAGAGGTAATAATTTAAAATTAGGAGGAAATAATTTTAAATAAGAAGGTAATAACGTCAAATTAGAATATTAATATTTAATATTAAGAGGTAATAATTTAAAATTAAGAGGTAACTTAAAATTAGGAGGTAACTATTTCAAACTAGGAGGTAACTATTTCAAACTAGGAGGCAATTTAAAATTAGGAGGTAATAATTTATAATTAGGGGGTAATAATTTATAATTAGGAGGCAACAATTTAGACTTAGGAGGTAATAATTTAAAATTAGAAGGTAATAATGTAAAACTAGGATGTAATCATTTCAAATTAAAAGGTAATAATTTAAAATTAGGAGGTAACCAGGAGCAACTTGCTCTAGTGGGAGGTGTCCCTGCCATGGCAGGGGGTTGGAACTAAATGATCTTTGAGGTCCCTTCCAACCCAAACCATTCTGTGATTCTAAATCACACTGGGTTGAGCCACTGCTTTCCCCTCTGCCTCTGTTTAGGGGTGATACATGGTGGACAGGTGAGGAAGGGCTGAGTGTTCCCTCTGCCATAACAGTGAAGATGGAGCAGTGTGGGAAGTAACTTTCAATGAACAGATCACCTCCTTGTCTTGGATCCAAGCTGCAATGGTCACAGCCTCCTTCCCTCAAGATGCCTGTTGGATTCTGCCTTCATTCCTAATCCTTCAGAGAGGACTCAAGGAAAAGTCCTATCCTAAACAATCTATCTTCGAGCCTGGAAAGAGTTTGAGAGACTTATGCTAATCATATTTAATTTGTATGTACAAATGCTTCTAACTAAATGTAGGCTTCCCTTAGTATCTTCAATTAAAAGCTCTGGATGTACTCCAAAGTTACAAATTCCTTCACTAAGCCAGTAGGGAATGATAATGAATTATTGCTAATATAGCCATAAAGCTTTTATTTGCATAAGTAATATGAAGCTAATGTGTGGATAAAATTAAACTTTCTGATGAAATATTATTAAAACAAAACGGTTAATGAATTTAGACGCATTACTGAGCAGGTATATTTGGCAGCTGGCTAGAACAGATAACTCTAATAGAAGTCTAGTTGAGTCAAAATCAATATTGAACATTACATAACACATGGAGGGTGGTTTAGCAAGTTCTACGCGCTCATCTTCTCAATTCTGCTGTGCTTTGTCACTGTTAGCTTTCACAGGCATAACTCAACCAAAAGAAGGTGTCATAATGCAAGGAGGAGAAGCAAATCCATGACTTTGAGTATTTCATTCTCTTTTTTTACTGTTATAATTCAATTGGCTTGAGAGAATACACTGAATTGTAACCAGTAGGGAACAAAAATTGAAGATTGAACATCATGTTAAGTAGCTGATGGACATACCTGCTGCTTTTACCATCAGTGGTGGTGGTGTTGCTGTTCTATTAAGATTGTTCTTGCCAAGGCCGGACTCTTCTTGTCTTGAAATGTTTCACTAATCACTTTTCACTCTCGTCCACATTGCAGAAATCTTTCCTCAATCCCTTGTGGATACTTTGGGCTGCAACAGCTCAGGGGAGCTGCTCCAGACGAAAATAATCTTAAGACCAGAACAGATGAAGGGACTTGCTCCAAAATAGTAAATCCTGCCTCTGTAAGTATGCTATAGACAGACACGGGGTGCAGTATTTTGATCAGGCTTTTTTCTTCCACTGTCACACATGAAACAATCTAAGCAACACCTCTCTGTGTTGGCATGTGGCCTTGCATAGTTTTTGTGGGGACTTCCTGATGAACAGTGCAGGGTAATTGCTGTGGTTGCCTTGCTCATGGCTCTTAAATGTGTACACCAGACTTGCTGCTGCCTTTTACACACAGCTCATTCCCACTGGCTTAGCTTTGCTCCTGGCTTATATCCAGCTGCTCCAGTGCAGAAAGGTTCTGTTGCAGTCACATTGCGAGGCTCTGCTGCCCTTTTTCTACACAGCAATGTGCACAAAACTATGTAAAGCAACCCCTGGATGTTTTATACCTGGAGCTTGCTCGCTTCTGGGGCTAGGCACGGAGCATGTTGTGAGCATTTACCTTTTCTGCCTCCAAGACACCACTGAGACAAGATGGAATCATTGAATGTTAGGACAAGCAGAGAGAGAAGGATTTTCAGGGCTAGAGGTTTCATTATCTGACTGATAAATTAATTTTCTCTTTTGTGCAGGAGGATTTTGTACTTCACATTTTGCACAGGCCAAACCCCTGACACCTGAAAAGATGAAAGCTGTCAGCTCTCAGCTGGTGTTTCTTCCCAAAAGAAGGCCTGGGTTGACTTTACCCATCTGAGGATTTGTCTGTATCTGTGTTCTTTCAGAGTAAGTGTTTCAGAAATAACCTAGTGAAGTTGTTGCATTTCGGTGGGGCTTGCGTACCTGACCTACATACACAGCTTTGAAATTTCTGGTTCTTAGCAGCTAAGGTTGAATTCAGTGGTGCTTTATGATGCAAAAAGCATGGTAGGTTTTCCTTTCTTTTTTTTATCTGTTCTATATCAATAGTTTTGGTGGAAAAAAAATTAGAAGATATTTCCCCCAGTGTTTCATTTTGATTACTTGTGCTGTCTCTTGTACAGGATGCAATTATCTCCCTTTCTGCACTAAGAACAGACTGCGAAGCTGAAACCACACTGGATGTGGATGGTACGGTGGATCGAACGGGCTAGCTTGTCATTTAGTGACTGTTACATGTGTGCTTACCTCACTGCTGTGCGGTACTGCCTTATATTTTGTCTGGAAGAAGAAATCTATCATTTTGCAGATGTTTTTTTTCCAGTTTGCACATCTATGTATTACATCTAGCATTTTTACCTAGTTTTATGCATATAACTGGCCAAACCTAGAAGTTACACCTTTTCTTACTCATAATGTGACTGTCTCCTAACTCAAATGATTAAGGGGAAAAGCAATAGAAAGCTGGTTCGTCCTGTCCCCTGAAGACTGGATGCGAACGTGGTCGTTGCACCATGGAGGAGATTGCAGAGTTTACAGGGGGATTATTAACTTTGGGGAGAGTGAGACCCAGTTTTCCCACCTATGTAGGGGTTCCATCAGGTTGTGCCAGCTCAAAGGGTTCCAACATGGGCATCTGTCTTTGGCAGAGCTCCGTACCAGGGCTGGGCAATGGTTCTACAGTGTGTCTTACAGGTCTTACCTCTTTTAAGCTCTTGATGCAACCAAGTCATGAGGGTTTTGCAGCCTGAATTACCAAGTTGTTTAATTTTGGCATGCTTGTGTCAAAACTAAGTAAACAACTCATTCTGTTCTCCGGAGTCTGTGTGAATAAACGGGGAGCAATGGGAATAAGCTCTAAATTTGCTGGGCAGGAGGCAATTTGAAAGCCTGCACTGAAACACACCTGTGCTTGCTTTCCCCAGAGGAGAATTAGGTGTTCAGAGCATACAAATCTTCAACAGATGAAGAGGAAGATGCAGGCCATGCTTTCTAGGTCTCCGAGAGGATTTAAATTGTGCTTTTGATGAACAGATAAGCACAAACTGTGTGGCTGCTGATAACTCGAATGTCAAATTTCAGCCTTGTGCAATTGGAACTGCTGACTTATTAAACCTTGGAAACTGGGCTCGATAATGGAAATAACAACTCGGTGAACCTTAATTACGGGTGCAGTGCTGGCCATGGCCTGCACAAGGAGAATTCAATAGGAGGGGGTGAGCGCGGTAGAAACAATCTGTCACGAATGGTGTTGGCTGTGCATGTGGACTTCCTTCACGCTGGCCACAGGTCTTTGTCAACCTGAGAGAAGTTTTTGAACTCAGTGGGGCAGTGTCAGCACTAGGAGAGTAAAATAGAAACTATGATAACCTGTTTTGTACCATGTTTTTGAGAGTTTGGTTCTGTATCTCGGTGGAAATGCGCTTGTTGTACTGCTTTGTTATTAGGAAGCTCAGGAAGATTTGACAAAGTGCTGTTAAAAAGTTAAATCGCAAATGAATGTTCTGATGTGAGTTAACTCAGTTCTGCTTTTATTCGCTGCTGTGCTGCAGTTGTAGAAGAATTTGAATACTGGAATGTGTATCATCCTTTTGAAATGCTGAGAAGACAAGGCCAGTGTTTCATCAATTTATGTTTGTCCCAAATGGCCTTTCTGTCTCAGAGTGTGCTTGAAACTCTGGATTACAGGCATAAAAGATGAATAGAATTGTAATGATTTGCTGTAAAAGAGGACTAAGATTTGGGGAGCACGATGAAAGCCAGCTATAGCCTAAGCATTTTTCTTCTGTGTAGTTCTTCAAAGGGCTACAGTGCCAAAATCAAAAGAGATGGCAAGGGTATGTTTTATATTACTGTACAAAAGCAAACAGATGGTTTACTTTTTCTCCTCTTTCAAACATGTAGCTACTACGGTCTCATTATACCTCTTGGAATGGTTTCAGATATGTATTTAGTTTGCAAAACTGAGTTGATTGAATAATAGGTATATCACAATTTCCAATCAATTAGAAATATCGCTCGCCAGAGGAGCTGATGGTTTACTTGAATGTCAATAATAAAACTGTATAAGCCATCAATTACTTTGGACTATTTAACATCATCGCATTTCTCTCTGACAGGGGCAGTTCTGCTGATATTAGTTGGCAGGAGCTGCTAGAGATGGGGCAGGCTCATTTACGTCCAGATGTAAAGTAGATCTCAGGGTTCTTTTGAGGGAAGAAAACCTCTCGTCACCTGCTTCTAGAGTTCATCTGTTTCCTCCTCTCTGTCCTGCTCAGCACTTGCTGCTAAAAGGCCAGACATAAGGTTCTTGCTTTTGGCTTCAGTAAGATGCCTTCAGTCCATGCTCAGTGCTGCTTTATTTTTCCTCTCTTTGTGGTATTTGTTACTAATTTAGTCTGTTATTTTCTCTTCTGCATCAAGAAGTATGTGATATGGGTAGATGAGCACTTTGTTTTATTTGCTAACTGTCAGTAACTGTTTTGCCCAGAACAATTTCTTGTAACCTGGTTTGTGTCTCATAATTATGTATTTCATACAAGTTCTCCTGAGGGAATAAAGTGATCCCTGAGAATCTAATTTTTCAGAGAAGAGGATTGAATAAGGTGATATATGTGGGGTTTAAAACCCAGGTGAGATACAGTGTTATCAGTATCCTCCTAGAACACTGTTGATTTTTATCATTTAATCTGTTATTAGCTCAAAATATGATTGTTTCCTTAATCTGCAGCACATCACCCCACCGGGTCCCCCTGACACACAAGCACTTGCTGAAACCTGTTTCTGTTTGATGAAGCAGCACTTCTGTAGCGAGCTCTCACAGAAATTAGTTGACCTGAAATGTCTCCTTAAGGTGTTGCCATTTCTAGTAGGCCGTGAGTGCGCTTTGGGAACGTATTCTGTCTTCCTAATTAATGACAATTACCAACGCAAGACATCAATAATGGAGAGCCACACAAGGAAGGATGGAATGCCCCACGTACGGGCCCGGTTGCCGACTGCTGGCAGCTGGCGCCTGGAGCTTCGGCCTCAATAGCAATGACGTCCTGGGGTCCTTTTACGTGTTGTTGTTTGAGAAAATTTGCAGACAGGTAAATGTTTTCTTTTTGCCCTCAGGACAGATGAATTGGGCCTTGCTTTCCATGGAGATCTGAACTGAGGGCAGCCCCCCTGATGCCGGAACAGGACAGGAGGTTTGGGGAACCTCGAACCAGTTTCAAGGGGCTTTTTTTGCATTGTGTGTGCAGTTTTATTTCAGTGGCAGCTGCTCAGGTTGTGGGAGTGCGGATTTTAAAAGTAGTGGCAGAGAGGAACTTTTGCAGCCCATTTAAGGAGCCGCCTCCCGTCACCTCTCTATAGCAGTGGTAGGAGCAGCTCAGGAAAAGGCCTCCTAGGCCCACATCTTCTGCTGAGGGGCTGTGCTGTGTTGCAGGGTCTGAGTCTGGAGACAGGTCTTGCAGAAAGTGTCCCGAGGTTCCTGGTGTGAGGTTCCTGCTCTGTGAGGCTCCACGCCATCCTCCCCAGCTGGAGTAACGCTGGGAGCAGGGCCGAGCCACACCGCATTCCGCTTTGTCCTGCACATCCATGGATAACTAAGATGAAAGGTCGCTGCTGTTGTGGTGTAATGTGTGTCCTCTGCTGAAATGAATCCAGGACCTCCCACAGAGACATCTTTAGTTACAGTGGTCTGTGCCATGGCTTGAGTCCTCCGGGACAGACCAGGAGGTGGGCTGAGCAGGTTCTTCCCTTCCCAACCTGTTGTTTTCTAGGAACACAGGGTGGTACAGTCCACACTGGACACAGTTTGGCTGGTCAAAATAATGGCCTTTGGCCCCAGACTAAAACTGAGAAGAGTAATTCTGTTTTCTTACAGAATTTAAGGTGCATCGATAGCTTTGAGCCGAATCAGTCTTTGATCACAGGGAGCTTCAATCACAGGTGAAGGCAGAAGGTAGTTCCTGGCTTAGTATTTCCAGCGATGTCCTACCCGCTGAGCACAGCCTGGGTCACTGCACGTGTTTTTGGACTAAAGTTTTTGGGGGTTTGGTGGGTTTTTATTGTTGTTTTGTTTTGATCTGATTGTATTTGCTTCTGTTGGCATTGATCTCTGGAAGACAGTAAAAATATTTATTAAGCATAGGCAGGGTGACAGATATCTCTTGTATGAAGAACTGTTTGATGAGCTGTTAGTTTTGAGTGCCTTTCCTATTCATTGAACTAATTAGCTCTACAAATCTTGCTGTCAACCAGTCATATAGCCCCTTATTTATTTCTCCATGTGCAGAGATTTTACTTTGCTGCATCTACACAGAGCTATAAAACCAAATGCACCAACAATTGTCTCGTAGTTGGATATAAATGGAAACAAAATACGCTTGGAATGATTATTACATGTACCATTAATTTTTATTTGAACTGTCTTATAAAATGCCAAGCTGCTTGCTTTGTTTTTCACTGTTGCACTCATGTAAATGTAGGAAAGTTGTTGATTTTATTTTTTCCTTTATTTTAATGCTGTTTTACTGTCTTCAGTGGGAGAGTATGAAAATGACCACGTGTGAGTCAGGGCTGGCCACGCGGGTACCTGGACTCTCCTGCTGTCACCCATTGTTCTGTCTCTTTAAAGTTATTGCTTAGTTTTAACCTCCTCTTGTGCTTTCTGTCCTGCAAGCTTTGCATTTTTGGCAGCCTTTTTAATATCATAGTGAGTGGAGTTTAACGCAATTAAAGCATTTCAAGCTCATGGAAATACAGTCTGCGAGACTGGCCTGTGTTGTGTTTAGTCACAGCGAGTCTGGTTGTTCCTGGCAGGGATGCTGCCGAGGGCATTCTCATGAAAGATATCTATAAAATGTAATTTGTGGGAAAGAAAAATACGGATTATGTGATTCCTGGCACAAGTGCCTCTTGTGATTTGATTGCTGTGGCATTTCTGATGTGGGGCAGTATCCTGTGATTTCTGGAGAACCCAGCAGGGTTTGTCAGTGCCCAGCACGGCTCTTACAGAACTCTGAAGTGGGGCCTGGGAAGTACGTGATCACCCCGTGAAGGATGGCCAGATGTTTTATAGCTGCACAGTTGCCTACAGAAGTTGCCAGTAATCCCTGCAAGTTATGCAGTGTAATGGCCAGCCGGGATTGTACTGCCTGTTGGGAAGGGATTTTCCATTTTGTAACCTGATGTCTTCAAAGTCATCACAGCCAAGATTCTTCTTCAGCATATGCAGCATCCTCTGCTCCTGAGCATGGAGTTCATGGAGACTTCTGCCAGTTGCAGAGCTATGCCAGCAGTGGTCTGGGGTGAAGTGGGACATGTGGCATTCACTTCTTGTAAAGCAAATTCATTTATTTATTTATTTTAATGTTGGTGTCTTCCCATGTTCCCCCGGCCCCCAGTATGAAATCTGAAGTAGACCACATTTTGGAAGCAGATGTCTTGGAATTGTGTAGGATCTCCTACAAGGAGAAATTAAACTGCATTTACATTTTCTCCTTCCTACCAAAGAAAGCCCAGTTCAAATGAAGCATGGACAAACAGAGCGTGTGCAGCCCAGAGCAATGAGTGGTGAAAGCACTGCCCTGAAATGGAAAACTGCTTAATAGAACTGCACTAATTAGCTTCAGAGTGCTCTTATCTGACTATTAGAAATGTGTTTCCAGTTTTGATGGGTGAACTTCAAAAAGGATGTTGGCAAATTGGAAAGGGTTTGGGAAAGGGTTACAGAAAAGATTTGAAAATTGTGCTGTCTGAAGAGAGATTTAGACTCTTAAACTCTTCATCTTGTTTGAAAAGAAGAATAGAAGATTACTTGAGGAAATGATCTGTGATAATAACGACTTTAAAGTTAGAAAGCACAGGAGCGGTGCTGGGCAGCTGTAGCTACACAGCTTTGACTGTGGGTGCAGTTGAACACTTGAGCAGCTTCAGAGTGTTGAGCATCATCTGCTGCTTGAAATCTGTGGTCGAGACTGACTCGCAAAGCTGTAGATCCGGTGAGGTTGTGAAACAAGTGCTCTGGTCCATGTCAGATGAGGCAGATCATCATAGTGGAGCAATGGCAAAAACAGTGTAGCTGATTTTCAGATTTCAGACATAATTTGATGAGTTTGGGCAATGTAACTGCCTCTGACATCTGTGGAAGATACTCCGTCATCACCGTGATGGCAACAAAAGAAGAATTGTTAAGTTGAAAGTTGTGAGGAAGACTTTAGGCCTGGTTTTTGGTCCATTCCCTGCTGATCATCTTGATGCATTGTTAAATGTTGAGGTGATATTACAGAGATTAAAAGAAACATGATCCCTTCTCTGAAGTGTGTAATACTTGCCTTGGGGGAGAAGGAAGTCTGGGGATGATGGAAATACATTTAAACTAGCACAGAACCGTTGAGTTAGAGCTCTTCAATGGCAGGTTCTCATAAAGTGGGGCCATGCTGTGGAAGCTCCGTTGCAGCCACTTTGGACAGTGGGGTGTGGGAGCACAGGAAGAGGGTTTGGAACATTGGAAATGAGAGGCATCAGGTTTCCATTTCAGTGCTTGGCAGTTGCTGATTTATCCTGCACAAAGCCTCCTTTCTCTCCGGGCTGGTTTTGTTACCATAACACATCCTTTGCCTTCTGTCTTCTTAAACTTCTTCCCATCAGCCAGGCCTCATCCCGTGTCAGTTCTCTGCTCAGTATGCTTTCATCTGGGACCTGTTGTTACTCTTCCTCCTGCAGGCATATGCGAGAGTCTCGAGCTGTTTGCCAGTTGTGACTAAAACCAGACAGGCTTGACTTCTGCTGGAGCACACAGAAATAAGACTTGAACTAGTAGTAGAACATCCGGGCTGAGGTGAGAGACATTCAGAGCTAGGTTATAACTTGGGCCCATGTTGGATTACTGATGGCAGTTCTAAAAGGCCACATCTGCCTGTTAATGAACTGACCTTGCTGTTGAGAAACGGCTCTTCTTTGGTGCTGCAGTCCCTCTTGGTCAGTGTGAGAGCACAACAGCTTATCTCAATTTGCTTGCTTTCAGCATCTGGTCCAACCCGCTGATCCACCTGAAGCTTTCCTTGAAAGAAAACACTGTTATGGTACTGAGCTCATCACAGCTCCTGGAGAGGGGAATAATAAACAGCTTGTTGAGGTAAATGGAAAGATTTTGCTTGAGCTCTGTGGGCTTTTGATCAGAGAGGTTAATCAGAAAGGCATTTAGACATATGCCTAAGGAATAGAAATGGGCTTTAAAGGGAAATATATACTACAGTAGAATAAATTACAAGGTAATGTCATTTGCTAAAGTGGGTTTATAACAGTTGAAACTGGAGTGGCCTTTTAATCTACCATGCCTGTTCATTTACTTTAATAGTGAGTTTTCAAAACTCTAGTAAAGCAGACTGTAAAGGATGTAACTTTAAAAATTATGTGTTAAACCCAAAGAATTTCTCCATACCCACTTAAAAGGAAGCTTGGCATTACGCTGAGAACATATATCCTTACAGACTGTTCCTCAGGGTGGCAAATCTCAGTGGTGGCATTTTTCAGATCTCTTTGATTATAAGTCGTACTTGTACTGCAAATTATCGGGAACCGAGTGTTCAATTTTATCCTTATAAGAGATCTTTGAATTTTAATTCAACTTACAGCACGTGTAATATTTTCCGTAGTCCTAACATGTTGTTGTCAACTCTATGGAGTATTTTTCAGTAGGATTTTGAAGCGTTTCCTTGCTAGTAAGCACTTGTGTCTTGGCAATACTAGAAGTGCTTTTCTGTATCAGCAGCAGTGCGTGAATGCTGGAAACTCAGCAGAGGCCTGTGCTGCGTGCTGAGAGGGATTCTAGCTCGAAAAAGCAAAGGCATAAATGCTAATTGTATTTAGAAAGTTACTACAGTAAAATTAAGAATTAGTCATCTTTGATGCAGAATTTAAGTCTTATATACAGAATTTTTTCACATCCCCAAATTCCTGAATAAAAATAGATAGTGGAAGAAATGATTATGAAACAAAGGCCCCCCCATGACACTTAGAGCACTCTTACAACCTTTGAATCTGTTTCTACATCCTGTGGTCAGGATGCTAATAGGGAAGAATTTATGGATTTTAAAGGGTAGTTTCTAAAATGGCTCATTTGCAGCGCAGAGCTGAGGTGTCTGTAGGCAAAGCACCCTTGTGCTGCGTGACCGAGGGCACCCGGATGTAGCCCTGAACTGTGGAAGTTTCAAGAACTGCCAGAGGGATCTGAGAGGAGTATTTACCTGGAAAAGGCAGAAATGATGTTCAGTTTCAACAGTGTACTTAGAAATCTGTTCTATTCTTATACTAACATACGACATCTTTGCATTGCCTCCACGACTAGAGTTCCTGCTCTTCCACCAGGATGTGAGCAAGAGTTTGAAAGCTGAGGTGGTTCTTTCTCCAGACAGATGGTCAGAGATCTACGAGCCTATCTGTTGTAGGACGTAAATACAGTCACAAACTGAAGCAAAATTTTACTATGTTCGTCAGAAAAACTTATCCTGAGGAAAGCTGAGGCCATTCTTTATGCTGATAGTCATCGTTTAGCAGTTACAATAAAATTTTGGGAAGCAACCAGCGTTCTCAGTGAAACATCAGCGCAGATCTGCCTGGACCTTCATGGCCACGCTGGTTAACTCTGCAGGAGCAGGTGGGCAGAGCCTCTGGGGGGGCTGCATCGAATACGGTGTTTAACGGGAGAGGGTAAAGAAAAAAAGGCCTAGTAAAGTTTTTAGTAATCTTGGCTTGAAGGGTAATTTTCTTGTCAACTCTATAATTAATGCACCATACGTTACAGTAGCCCATTGTTATTCTAGAATGCCAGGATACATTTCAAACTGAATAGCTGTTTAACAAAACACTTGGCAGATTTATTACCCTTAGGTGATTCTGTCAGTCAGCATTTTCACATGTTTAGCCTGAAGTAGGCAGCATCAATTTTGGTATCTATTCTGTGAAATGCCGAGCTGTTTAAATTAAACCCCCCCCCACACATATGCACAACCCCCTGGAAATCAGGTCGTGTATTGGATCTTCATCTAGTGGCAGTGAAACCAGAATTACCCTTGCAGGCTCCTTGGGTTTTTCCTCTCTGCAGTCAAGGCGTCATCTGCCGCTTCTAATATCTACGAAGGGGTATTTTGTGGTCATTTTCAGATCATGTCTTGAACGGTATGTTTGTCTTTTTGTTGCTTTACAGAACACTCACTTGGCAGCTTCAGAAACGAGGGTTCAGCAATAACTGTGTAATGGGAATCCTTAAACGAGAGGTGTCATGTTGCATTTGCTGTTGCCGGTTCTGTGAAAGAATTCAAGGTGTGACTGAATATTGCAGGGATGTTACAGATCTTTTTCCAAAAAAAGGTTGGTTTAAGTTTCTTGTTACAAATCATTAGGATTTCAAGATTATTATTTTTATTTTTCAGCAGGAGGAGATACAGGGTGCAGGTAGAAGCTGTGTATAGCCTGAGCATGAAGATACAGAAAAACCGTGGTAGGTGAGAAACAAATAATGTATATTGTGAGCCCGAAGCAGCAAAACATCATGTAATCATATTCGCACATTTTCATTGTTGAGTCAGCATATCTTTCCCCTCTTTTGAAATACTCTGTGAAATATCCTTGGAATTTCTTTTACTTAAAATGAAAAAGGAATACATTCAGTATATCCAGTTTTTCCTCACTGCTGCCTTTCTGTCATATTTCTTCTTTTGCTACTATGCTTTCTAATATTGTCTTTTTTAGTTTTGAAATCTATGAACTGCCAGAGCTGTAATTTCTTTCCTGTTTCACAACAGGTACCTTTGCTAGAGGCAGAAAAGTCAGCAAATAGTAAAGGCAGGAACCGGGGAGGAAATTGTAGTTCCCACACCTGGCCTCAACTGATTTTCTATTAACAAGTTTAATGGGAGGGAATTACAATTTTAAAATAACAAGTAAATCCTTTCTCAAGTATTCAAATGATTTTAAAATGCTTGTTTTTCACTTACTTCAAGAGAACTAAGAAAAGATGTGTTCATTGCATGGCGTAGCCTAAAGAGGAGCATTTGAAATAAAAAGATTGGAGATGAAAAACTTCAGTGAGCTTAAAAAAAAATAAATTCCCTCAAGCTGGGCACCTGGGTACTGCACCTGCTGAACTGCCTGTAAGATCAATGCAGTCATCAGAGAAACCAAGGGCCATTAAATAGGCCAGGTTTGTCACCGGGAGATTGTTCTGGTGTCAGTCATTGTCACCTCTAACCCCAGCTGGTGACAATCCATCTGCACGTGTCAGCCGGGATGGTGGTTAGAGGCACTCGTGCGTTCAGCTGGCACCATAGTGCAGTGTGAGTCTGACAGCAGTACCAGACCTTCCCACGGGGACAGGCTTCTCAAGTAGGACTCATTTAGAAAGCTTTAATTAAAGACCACCACATACATATGCATATGAAGCAGTAGCTGGTGGACAGCTTCCTTGGGAGTTGGTGGGAGGGTAGGGAGGAGAGGCTGGGAGCTTTATCCTCCCGCCATCCCCTCCGGTGCCGGGGATGTGGCTCGCCCGCTCGCCCTCTTTAAGGTCCCCTTGGCTGAAGGCTGCCTCTGCCGCGGGGCAGCGTGTGAGGGCACCGTGTGGTGTACACGGCGAGCTGAGGTGATGTCTCCTGTCCTGCAGCTATTGAGGATAAGGAGGTTTGGGGTCAATGAGAGCACCAAGTGTTATCTTTTCCTAATTGATGTCAGACCTTGCTGTGCTGTTGCTGGTGTTAACAAAGGTTCCCTGGGAAATAATTATAACTCCCCAGAAGACAGTGATTCACTCTCGAGTTACACTGAGCAATTGTGTTATCCTGTTTAACTCGTCGCAAGGCAAAACAGCCACCAGCGCTGCCTGTGATGTAGCTGGGCTGGTTCTGTTATGGAGAGGATACTCTGCCTACTTAATTCCTAACCTTCACAGGGAATTGTTTTGCTCTGGTTTTCAAGGGAGCTTTGGATGTAATTTCCTTACAGGAAGGGCTGTCAAGCCCTGGCTCAGCTGCCTGGGGCAGTGGTGCAGTCCCCATCCCTGGAGGCGTTAAAAAAAACAGTAGGTGTGGTGCTTTAGGAATTGGTCTAGGGGTCAGCGAGATGTTGGGATGAAGGTTGGAATTGATG
The DNA here is from genome assembly GCA_033124195.1 of Coracias cyanogaster. Taxonomy (NCBI): domain Eukaryota; kingdom Metazoa; phylum Chordata; class Aves; order Coraciiformes; family Coraciidae; genus Coracias; species Coracias cyanogaster. Next base: position 55,743 of record JAVSBS010016389.1, on the reverse strand, counting down.
ATCCTGGAGGTCTTTTCCGACCTAAATGATTCTATGATTCTGTAATCCTTGGAGGGATTTTCAAGCTCTGTAGATGTGGTGTTGAGGGACATGGTTTAATGGTGACCTGGCAGTGCTGGGTTAATGGTCGAATTTGGTGATCTTAAAGGTCTCTTGCAACCAAAATGAGTCTATGAGTCTAACATGAGTCAGATTTGTGTAGTGTG
>JAVSBS010016389.1:19680-54989 GCA_033124195.1 Coracias cyanogaster | reverse complement strand
TGTGGTGTTGAGGGACATGGTTTAATGGTGACCTGGCAGTGCTGGGTTAATGGTTGGACTCGATGATCTTAAAGGTCTCTTCCAACCAGAACGATTTTATGATTCTATACCGGTGCACCCCACAGAGATGTTAGGGAACAGTGTTCTCCCAGTGCTCATGAGCGCACCCATGGTGCAAATCCCGCTGCGGACTGGACACAGCACAACAAATGCACGGTGCAAAGGTGCCTAAAGCTAATCATGCAAAGGCAGCAATGCCACCGAGCTGCTGCCGTGGCACTGGAACGAGCTCGAGCTCACCTGGAAGGGCTGCCGTTGTTGAGTCCTTGGGTAGGACTGCATCAGCACAAGGCCCCCACCCTTCAGCTCTGCACCCCGTGTGCTCAGGGTGGGTGTGGGGTCACTGCAGGGAGCCAATATCAGCATCAGGAATCCAAAGTTCTTTTTATTTTTTTCCCTGCTGATTTTTGGTGAAACCAAATCATCTCAGGAAAATACAGTACCCAACACTTTGACCTTTTTATGGAGTCCATTTCTATTTCTGGTAAAGATAGGAATAAACAATGTATAGGATTCCCACTCTGATGGTTTATGTTAAAGACCTTTTCCTACTTTATCTAACTTTGAGGGAGGGAGAATAGGTCTCTCCTGATATTCTGCTCTTCTTAAAAACCTTTTAAGAGGTTTGGCTTTCTTTTTTTCCTTAACAAGTGGTTTTTAGAGACTGCTGCTTTCCTGGCTGTGTTGCATTTGCAGCCTTGCGTACCACAGGCTGCATCCACTAGACCTGAGTTAGTGTACAACAGTTGGATAAATTAATCGAGTGCTGGCTTGGAGTTCTTGCAGATGGAGATGATTGCATAGGATGAATTTTTCCCTGGAGTGAGCTGACTTGGTTGGAGTTATCTTGGAAATGACTTGACCTGCAGCGCTGGTGCTGCAGAAAATGTGTGTGAGCTGGGACCGTGCGAGCTTCCCCAGAAATGCCCCGCAGCTCCCGGCCAGGACAGGAGCACGGCTTGCCCGAGCCAGCAGCTATAGCCACACTCTTACGTCTTTTGCAATTTATTTTCCATCATGTGTCTGATCCTGCTTTGAGTCTGTTCTTCTTACATCTGCAGCATCTTGTGGCAATAAGTGCCAAAATTTGAGGAGTTCTGCTAGCAAACGTCACTGATGTTCCACAGCTCTTGTCGTATGAAGTAGAGTTTTTTCCTCCTTATTCACTTTTTTGTGCCATTCAGAATTTTATAGGCTTCTAGTGTAGTGGGTCCTCTCTTCCAGTCCTTCAGCCTAAAATAAGGCAAACCTGTAAATGTTCCTACAACAAAATATAGCTCGAATCCTTCAGCGTGTAATGAATACGCAGTTGGGCCCAGTGTGCTGGATGCTTACGGGGAGATTTTCAGTCTTGGGCTTGCTAATGGAATTATATAATTCTAATTTAGACCTGTTCTGTTGCACTTTTTCTGAATGGAAAGGTCTCCTAGAGGCTTCTCAAAAAGACTACAAAGGCATGGTTGCGTTTGCCAGTCTTCTTTTAAAATCAGTAGATAAATTGATCTAAATTTCTTCAACTGTAGCCATGAGGAGCAAAGCCACTTTGTGTTTGTTTAGTTGGCATCACATAAGTGGATGAGCATTAAGCTTGTTTCCCGGTTTGAGGAAAACTCGCAGAGAGAACTGAGATGGCAAATTTGTTTTTACATTGCAATATATGTGAACGTGAACTAGAAAGAACTTCCATTAATTTCACCAAACAGGATAAATCCTTTTCCTTGTGTTTTATTTTATATGCTTCTACTTGCTCTGTACCTCAAGGCATCCATGAGCCATCCCAAAGTATAAAATGACAGCAAGAAGGAAGGAAATAAAATCTCAGCCCCATATTTGCTCTCTGATTATTCCCTTGCAGGTGCTGGGATTAAGTCTTCTCTGTTCCTTAAGGAAGATCTTTCTTACTCCACAAACACTGTCTTTGCCGTAGCTTTGTCTGAGTTATTTTCATAATTCATAATTATCTTGGTTCTTAAAAATTTAGACATACATTTAAAAGCATGATCCAATCTTGCCTGATTGCCACCACATTGTGTTTGAAGTAATTACCATTCATTTGGCTTTTGAGGCTGTTGAATGAATTTTCCACATGAGATTCCTTAATTTGTACATATTTTATTGCTATAAAATAGGTATTGGCAAGCTGCCTAAACTCTAGTGAAGGCCTTTAATTCCTATCCCGATGTGATGAAACAAATTAAGTGCGAACAGGGAGGCATAAGATAGACTCCTTAAAATGTCTTTTGTTGACATTTCAAAATAGTCCTCACACAGGTGCAAATGCACAGGTGAAACGGAGGTAGCTTAGTTCTGCACTAAAGAGCCCAAAATGGTTCGTTTTCCTACAAGAAAGATAATGTTCCTTTACAGTATAAAAGCTCGCTCTCTCTATCCTTGAGCTATTATCCCCATGAGAAAATGTACTCTGCTTGAAGAGGTTATTAGTGCCTTTGTGCCAGCTTCCTGCATACTGAGGAAAACCCCCGAGAATATTAATCCTCCCTGTCCTGAGCATCTCTTCTGTCAGGGCTGAACGGGCCGGCTCTGCTGCCTGGATTTCAGAGGCGTGGGGGTGCCCGACTCTTCTGAGATAGCCACCATGAGCTGCAGGTGGAACGAGGAGTCACCTGCTCTGTCCCCTGCTCTGCCAGGGACACAGTAGAACCGTGGGGGCTTCCTTGAACATGGGGCTCCTTTCCCCCACCATTCCATGGACACCGTATTCGCTGGGTATCGTTATGAGGAGTCCGCTGATAGACTGATGCGTGTCAGGATGCTGTAAGTCGAGAGCAGGTTATAGAACTGCGCTGAAAGCATGCCAGGTTTCATAGCTGTGTTTTGCTGAACAATGTTATAACAGAATATTAGGAGAATCATGTAAAATAAAACTGGAAGAAATGTTGTTGTTTTTGTTGTCTACTTGCTTTAAAGAATTGCAGGAAAGTTGATGGATTTCCCTCTTTCCCTGTTGGGGCACTTCAGGTATGAGCTTTAAGGGAAAAAATAACGGATCTTGGCATATGCCATTGTCTAGGTATAACTGGTACAAAATCGTGCCCAGCCCAAACCCACCCCTAGTGATCTAGCGTCTCATGTTTATCATGATCACAAGGCTCTCATAAATTAAACAGCAAGACTGGAGGCTTTGGATGCTACTGATGAGCACTTGTTGACAGTCAGCAATGCTACGCGAAATCCAGCCTTGCTTCGTACTTGGGATGGGAGAATGTAGGAGCTCCTGACCCACAGAGCTTGTTAGGAAACCTGGCTAATTGTATTCCTCTGAGGCGAAAGGTTTACAGACTGAGGGGTGTACTACGCAGGAACACCAGGGTGTCCATGGAGAGAACGTTAGGGATTGGTGTCAACGTGGAATGGGCCTTGTGGTGATGTCGGGATGAGGGGTCGGAAGGTTGCCTTTATACATGTTGCCTTGCTCCGTTTCAGCCAGACCCTCTGCTCTGGGACCCTGCTGAGCTCAATACAATAAAGGCAGGTGCTGAAAGGCTTTGTTGAACTGGAGGACCAGGATTTGCAACTTCAGACATAAAGATCTAGCCAGAATAAGAAATGTGCCTGATACTGGCCATCATGGGGAGCAGCACATCTTCCTTCCCTCCACCTCTACCTGTTGAGCATAACCCAGCTGCTGGAGAAACTTTTATCTTGGTTGTACTAAACCTTTCTTTACCTGCTTGCACCTCTCATGTCTTGGCCTTCTGAGCTTATTTTCACTGTGCAGAGTCTCTGCTGGCCTGGGAAGAATGTCACGGACACATTTGGCGTGCTCTGGTCCTCTTGGTGCTGCATCAGTCTGTTCATGAAGACATCTAAATGGAAGAACAGCGCTTCATGGGCTGGTGCACAGAGACCACTCGAGGATGCAGTTTCTTCCAGGGATGATGTTTCAGTGCTCACTGTTCCTGTATCGGTTCCCAGAAGCCTGTGGTGTCTCTGCTGGCAAACAGTGGCCTTTTTCTGCTTGCCAACAGCAGATACCGGCACCCTGCGAACAGGAGGTGAGATGCCTGCATTTTGGTTTTGTTCCTCAGTAAGTGGCAGGCAGAATGCAGAAGTTGAGGCCTCTCTGTTGGTTCCTGTGCCGCTGCGCTGTGTTGCGTGTGCACACGTGTGCTAAGACAAGCACCTTCTGGCACCTACATACCAGAATAAATCCAAGGAGAAGGTCACGTAGTGCAGAAGGAAACACCATTATTGGGTTGCAAGCTAATATCATGCTCTTAGGATCCTCGTTCTCTATGATCTCTTCATTTGGGAATATTCGTAGCTCCTTTGATGATTCCTTACTGGGACGGAGAGTCCCAGAGAGGACAAACCCTCTGTTTTATTATGGCGATACATAACTTAATTTTGAGGCAGATCACAGATTTCTGTCTGACATTTCTACCTTTCAACTGTTGTGAGTTTTTCAGCAAACAGTGAAGGGAAGGGAAAAAGACAGAGCCACCATGTTAAATGTTAATGTGCTTCTCTTCTCCCTCTGGAGGTAGATCTCAATAAAATGTATAACAGTTTTAAATCTTGTTTCAATATATTTTTATGTGAAAATATATGAAGTACAGTCTGAAAGGACAGAAGAAAATTCTCATTTGTGCTTTAGGCAAAGCTTTTTAAGTGTTCATACATAAAATATGATTAAGAATACCAGTGGCGTTTCAACTAGAGACAAAAACAAGGTTAAAAATATTCTAGATTATCCTAAAAGTACAAGTTTCATTCCTAGATTCTTTGTGAAAACCTTATAAACAAAGTAGCGCAGGATACAATTGAACTGCAGAATGCAAACTGACTCAGTTGAAGAGAAAATTCAATAAGGATGGTGCTGGCAATGAAATATGCATCTGTCCGTGGTGTTAATGGGACTGTGTCCTGGTTTGCTGGTGGTCTTTGTCTTCTGAACAACAGATGAATGTACAGCTCTACTGATCTACCGACTTTCCACCTCACCTGTAAATTCTTAGGAACACCCTTTACAGTTTGGTTTCATCACATTAAAAAATAAAGCACCAGCCCTGGATTGAGATCGTAGTGAAATGCAATATAAGTGTATGACTTTCTGCCCTCCTGCTTGGAAACATCTTCCACGTGTTTCTAGAAGCAGCAACACTCCATCAGAGGGGGCTGCAGTTAAGAAAACAGTGCAGGTAGACTTGGGAATGTGCGTTTACAAAGAGAAAAATACCGTTTGTGTTTCAGGTGCTTCCTGCCTCTGCGGCTGCGGTGTTGCTCTGAGGGAAGCAGCTCTTGCTGTTCCATTGCTGCTCTCGAGATTGGGCCAGTCAGGAAATCTTGACGTGCAGAAGTGAGCCATGCATTGATTTGTGGCTTTTCCTGGGTGGAAGAGGAAGAATCTGCTTGTGTCTTGCCCTGTCTCCATAAAGGGGCTTGCATTCTAGCTGGCAGTCTCTCCTGGCTGCAGCTGCAGTGCTTCAAGTTGGCTGCAGCCTGTGGCAGAAACCAAGGGGAAAGTTCACACAGGTTAATTTATCAGAGAGTCTCAAAAAAATGTTTCTTCCTATTTATTATATTGCATTTCCCTGACTGATCCAGCTGTGAGCTACTGAGCCCCTGAAGTTGGTCACACAGGCAGGAGATGCATGTGAGCAGAGGAGATGAAACACAGGAATCCCTCCAGGTAACGCAGAGCGTCTTGGCTTTGAGTCTGTCTTTTCTCTCTGTGCAGGTCTGTGCTGTCCCTCGCGGGCAGAACCACCCAGCTCGGGGCAGTGTTGCTTAGCAGGCTGAAGAAGTCTGGTGTGGGGACTCTCCAACACCGCTATTGGCACGACGCTTTAGTAGCGAGGCTTGTTTTGTTTGAGAAACCGGTATGATGGAGGGATTGGCGAGAACACCTGTAGCTCTCCAGCAAACCAGCTCTCTGGAAGGCGAGATGCGACCTCAGCAGTGCAGGCTGCAGGTCACTGACAGCTTGGATGAAATAATTCACTGCATGAAGTAACCGCTCTTTAAAAGTCTCCCCTGACTTTACATTCCTACGTGGCTAACACCGCATGTGCCCAGGTTCCTTATTTAAATTTTGTTCTGAACAACTTCTATCCTCCTGTTGAGGTATCATAATTTCTGCTCTGTAGCAGTAGCTGTTTATTTTGACATGTTGCCTATTTTTTTTATTATTATTATTTGCAATCCAAACTGACCTTTTTACTACATAACCACTTGAAAAAGAGATGTCCTGCTCACATAAGCAATGTCTCAAGAGAAGGGCAGTCCTGCATAATTTCCTATCCTCTCGTAGAAAGCCTTCGCATTGGAAAACTGGGGAATATTACTTTCTGGCCCCTCACACTCTCCTGGGTAGAAAGGTCCTGAAACACAATTTATTGTAAAACACACAGTGGTTACAGAGCTAGCACAGTCAATGATACTCCTTTTATTACCACTCAGATGAGAACACAAAATGACATTGGAAAGCAGTGAACTCACCAGAAGGGCAGAGAAAGCCATTAAATTCAACACGCATCATATTTCATAATCAGAATCCTGCAGTCAGAGCTGACACCACTGAATGAGTTTGTTGCAGTCATGATAATATAAAACCTGGTGCATCTGCTTCCCTTGGCACTTTTCTTTGTAGACCCTTGCAGTGTATGGGCTATTAATCATCAGTAGCCAGGGACACTGCAGACCAATGCACTTTGTATTGCATAAATTGAAAATGCATCACTATTAGAGAGAAAACTGCCTTCTGTACGTCTCTATTTAGATAAGCAGTTTCCTAAAGGGCTGCCGTGCTATTATGGCTAACCACTTAATTGGAGTTCTTTCCACAGCCTGGTAATTGGGGATTGGGGGGAGGGAAATGCAATCCCTTCTGTAGCATCTGTGAAAACAAGGCAGGAGAGCGTTGCTTTTCTTCCCTGGGAAGCCTGACAGGGCTCAGGCTGGAGGTGAGAAAATGCAGTCAAATACCCTGTACCATTTAACCTCACTAAATTAACTTCATAAATGAGAGGGCTGAGCGTACCTGTGAGCGGGAGAGGGATGTTGTGTTACCTCTGCGTTAATGGATTTTCAGTAGCTGACTGGAGGAACGCATCGCCAGGGAGGGGTGTTGCCTTGCCTTCCATTCGCTCTGCTCATGGAGGAGGGTAAGCTAAAGTTTCGGAGGATAAGAACGTTTTAGCGGCCACCCGAGAAAAGGCAATTGCAAACTCAGCCCTCAGAACTGCTTTTTTCCAAGAGAACCAATTTTACTCTGCTGTCATTTGTCCAAGTTTTATCTGTAAAGAGGAAAGATCAGTAACTAATCAAAGTGGGAGATCTGAAGGAATAACGTATAGCTTTTAAACTGCACGTGTCTAACTGTGAGTTGCTGCATGGCTTAAGTATTTTCCTCTTGAAGGGCTGCTCGGTGTTTGGAGCCTCACTGATGTTTGGCTGTGGCTGCCCACGCTTGGCTCTCGTTCCATCTGCCGGACTCCGTGGGCCTTACTTCTGGTGCGTGCAGCGACGATGTGTCGGAAAGACACATGTGAGTTGCAGTTATGTTGAGCCCCATGTCTCCTGGTACTTGCTGGCTCAAACACAGGCATATCAGCGAAAGCATTCAGGCCGGATCCAGAGCAGAACGGAGTTTAAAGTGGGACCTGTACACGCAGCTTGTTCAGAACTGTCATCTTCAGCCTCCCCCAGCCGCTGCCTCCCTTGGCTGTCTTTACATTGCAGCTACAGTTCTTCACCTGACCTCTGCGGACAAAGTTCTCTAGAAAGTTTCAAGTCTTACCACAATGCAAAAGATTCCTGTCTTGTTGATCCAAACAGCTCAGAGGATCTCCTGCCCCTCAGGTAATACGTCAAAGTCACTCGAAGTGAGGAGGTGTCTCCTGCGCGTGTCCGTCAGTGAGGTTATCCAGGCAGAGCTGGGGGATGCGGAGAGATAAACAGATGGCACTAGATTGGATGGAGGGTGGACAAAGCGGGGGCAGGCTCTAGCCCACAGTCACAGGCTTTTGTTTATCTGTGTATTAAGACAGAGGAGCAGTGCCCTGCGCCCAGAGCGGGTAGAGCTCGCTGCTGTGCTGACCGGCACGGCCCTGCTTCTCCATAACCCACCAATGCCCCAGCCAGGTGAAGGGCTGGGAGATGAGAGAGGCGCCTGGTACAGAGAAGAAGAGGGAGCACGGTCAAGTCGCTCCTAGAATTACGCACAGTGAGTGTCGTAGTCTTTTGAAATCCTACCAGTTTGTGCCTTTTGCGTCTGGGATGTAATCCTGTCCCAGGTTAGGCTGATGTAGATCCAGGCTGCTGTTGTCCTGCCCTCCCCTCCCAGCCTGCTCCTGCGTGCTTTGCTGCGGCTCTGCGCGGCTGATGCTAAAACGCTTTTGGCTAGATTCAGTTTTAGCAGAATCAGCTTTTGGAACTGGCTCAGGGAGCGTTTGTGTGTGTGACAGTGGTGCCCAAAACGGAACCAGGAGTCAAGGCTGCGCTTTGCTGCAGTAAGTAGAATTCAGTTTTAAGCGCTGATCACTGGGTCAGTGGCAGGTAGTAGGGACAGAGAGGTCACTTAACAGAGGAGCTATGAAGGAGAAGAGCAGCTCTACGAGGGATGACAGGTTACTCCTTTGGAGAGAACATTAAGGATTGAACTTCAAAGAAATCTGAAATTAGATCTGCTCAGTGAAAACCATTCAGAAGTTGGCTAGTGGCCTTCATCTTGTAGCTTAATGAGAATTTCATTTCATTCTAGGTGAACTGGCAGGGATTTACAACCAACTCTAACTGTTGGCTACGTGGCGAACCAGTCAGCTGATTAATGATGAAGAACGTATTACCATCTTTAACTGGAGGTAACAAAGAACATGTTCCATTTATAGTAATTGTGCAGTTTTCTGTGGTGTCATCAAGGAAGGAGAAAAACTGTAGTCGCCTGAGTTCAGGGGCAGGGCAGGACGGGTAAGCAGTTTGATTCTGGGACTGGTGCCTGCGTCTGATACCTGAACATTAATGCTGCCTATAAAAAAACTGCAGATAGGGATTTAGGGAAATTTTGTACGCTGTCTGCTGTCTGTCACAAAGGACTCTGAGACCTTGAGAGCTACCAGATCTGATTTGAAAAGGTAAGTAGTCACAATAGCGACATTTAGGTTATGAAAAAGCCCTTCTGAAAAACAAGCAATGATATCTGCTCAGATTATTGCTACTGCTTACTCTCAGTTTCTACAAAATTACCTATTGAAAAATATTGAAAGGTTTTCTTGTAAAAAACCAACCAACCAAAATCCCTAAATCCACACACTCCTGTGTAAAGCTGCCTATGCTTAAATTTTAGCTTAGAATACAGGTTGTTTTGCAAAAAATAACAACATCAAGGCATGGGAATATCTTGTTGAAAGAAATAAATTATGCAGAGGTTTCCTAAATAATTTAATAGATACAGTAAACAAAAATTATGACTTCTTACAAAACACCCTCGACTTGGTAGCGTTTTGTTCCTGTGGTAACAGATGCGGGTTCTGTGTTTTGAGGCTTTAATTTTAATCGCACCGTGTCTTGTCCTTGGTCAGAGCAGTGTTGCAGATGCAGAGTAACGGCCTGAAAGCCCTGCCAGATGTTGTGCTAGCATCCTTCCAAGTGTCTTCTGAAAATTAAAGGAGCTGTGTGGCAATATTCTAGTCGTTACCGTAGAACTACTGTTACTGTAGAATATTCTAGTATCAGCCAGTGAGCATGTCTTTGAAAACAAGATCTTGTTCTATTTCTTTGTTCATGTTATGACCACGGTGAGGGGTTAAAACAGGCAACTGATCCAAATAGTTCAGCTGACCAGAGAAATTAAAAACCAAACCCTGTTGTGGAAACCACGGATTTCTTGTCTGTATCCTCAGTTCTTTAGATGAATTTCAGTTAGTCAGCAATGCCTTTTATTCACGCTTTGATTTCACTTGGGATGTCCCACGCCCTGGTTCAATCTGCTGAAAGCCTTTTGTCCGTATTGTTTTATTTTTAAAACAGCTTTGACATATTGTCCAAAGCTGTATTTGATAACAATTCAGGCTCCTCCTTCAGTTGTGTTTGTGTTCTCATGAGGGATTTACAAGTCAAAGGAAACACTTCTGAAGCGCAGGAAATTGTCATTCTTAATATGCATAATTACTTTTCTCTTTCAGTATTGGAAATGGGAAATTCGGAATCACACTTACACTCTGTTGTAAGATGCAGTTTGCAACAAGTAGAATAAGTTACTGCAGCAAAGTCAGGTTTTATGTTTATTTGGTCCTTGGGGGGATGCTGGAATTAAGACTAGAAGTAAACGAGGCCTTACTGATTTAGTACAGACTGCCTCAAAAGTGTTAACCAGTTAGTGTGATTTACGTGTTTGCTTCCTCACACCCCCTCCATTAAAGAAAATCTAATCAGGATTTAAAGTTTTGCCGTATTCATTGCTTTGATTCTGGTGAATTGTTTCTATTTCTTATTTTATGTGAAAGAAAAGCCAAGCAAAGCCAATTACAACAAAATTTTTCAGTTAAAGCAGTATTTGGTCCATAATACAGTGCTCTATGTTTCATACCTTGTTTTTAGTACTATCTGCAACGTTTCAAATTGAGGATATGATTGCAGTAACTACTACCTAGCATGAACTGATACTGCTCAGAGAGAGAACAAGCAGGAACTTCTGTTTTTTATGGTTTGGGAACACAGAAAAATGAGCTGAACAGTCAAACCGTGGGTCAGTGCCAGAGTCAGGAATAGAAACTGGCTTCCCTCGCTCATTCCAAACGTTAAAAAACTTGGCAGGCATCCAGCTGCACAGTGAGTGGTATTTCTCTGGGATGACAACCTCCCGCAGCATCCTTCAAGATGAACCACCCCAGCGAGCAGTACCCACGGCTAGCGGTGCTGCAGAGAGCAAAGAGAGCGGACAGCACTGGGATCTGTTCTCTTGACACGCAGCAAACTTCCTTGCTTTTCCATCTTTATATTGTATTTATTTGCCCTTTTTCTTGAAGGTGCAGAATAGCAGTAAATGGGTCCGTCTGCCTTGGAGAGCAGGACGGGAAGAGCCTTGGCCTTATCCCCTGGTGAGAGGCAGCACAGAGAGGAAGAGGCCAGCATGGTCAGACTGGATGTCTGCACCAGCCACGGCTACTCTCTGCACCAGGAAGGAAGGAAAGAACTGTGCCTCAGAGGTACAACCGATTTACACTCTGCTGAGTACCGTCATAACACCATTTATCTGCCCAAGGCTGTGTTAGAGGGATGCATTGTATAGTTCTATATGTGGGGAAACCACACACGGATTTCACTTCGCTCTGTGTTGCAGTAAATGGAAGAAGAATGAATTCAGAGTGCCCCTGCCCTCTGACAGAGAGGGGAGTCCAGGCTGAGCCCCGTCTGCTCAGCAGGGAGCGAGAGCAGCAGAGCCAAGCGTGCCGTTAGCGCTCTGCGTGAGGCTGGCACTGCCTGGCGTTTGTCGCGCTAGAGGGATGTCAGTGTGGATTACGCAGCAAACCACCACCCCTCGCCTGCCTGTAACGGTGCGTTGTCGGGCTTATGTTCTCGGAACCCTTCTAGCACTGCTGGCTGTCTGACGGAGTGCAGTTCCCCGGCTTAGAGCGACACAGGGTGACTTCCTTGCAGCCTGCCGTTGTGCATCCCGCTGGCTTTGTGAAGGCAGGCGGGAACGACAGCTAGCTTGGTTTGGCAGTATCCTGGTATTTTCACCACGGGGAAAACACAGCTTTAAAATCACCCGGTTATTTTTGTGAAGCAACGTGTTCAAGACTGATTAGTTCTGGAAGCTGTGGCAGCTGAAAGTGTAGCTGTTTCAAGACTCAGAGGTGCGGCAAGTCGGTCATCCACCTAAATCATCGCCTGCTGCTGACAAGAAGTTTAACAGTTTGGGTTAGTCGTTAGGAGAGTGTGCACAGTTGGGCCTGTTGAAATCTTAATGGTGCTTTTCCTTACTATTTGATACAGCTAGTAAAAAAACCCTGAACAATAAAAATCACCACAAGCTTTATTTTATGAACTCAACAGAAATGTCTCAAGACTTAAGTTCCCGAAAAAGCTTCAGTTGATCAAAACCATATTCCTCCCTCTGTGTATGCACAAGTGATTGATTTGCATTCATTTAATATTTTCAAGTGGCTATATTTGGAAAAATCATTATCACAAGCTTCCTTGCTGGTAAAGGAGCTCAGCAGAACGGGCGGAGGACAGGGAATGAGAGGAGACACTGCAGGGGTATGAAATGAAGGAGATGAAAGATGCCTCCAGTGAGAGAAGAGAAGGCGGAGCCCTCCTCATCTCCCTGCTTTGCTGTAGGGCACTTTTCCATACTGCAGGCATGTGCTCACTTCCACAGAGCCTTCCAGAGCGAGTCCTGGCTAGTCCTAAAGGAAAACCCCTGTGGTTTCAGGTTAGTTTGTTGTGAACTCTGCCCAGACAGCATGGATGTACCCACCACTCACCTGGCTCTTCCGCCCAGGAGAGGTCTTTGGTAGAGTCCCAGGTTCAGCTGTGCGCTGCAGCGTCACCACACGCGCTCTCTGTATCATGCTCTAAACGCGCTGTTCTGGCACTCACCATTCTTTTGAACCAAAACCTAAAAGGAAAGGAAAGTTTTGTAGCTGTGGGGACCTGAGGCAGCAGAAAAGCCAGACACTGGGCCGCGTGGATGTGGTCAGCCTGTCAGAGCTGGTGCTGGTTCTGGGCGATCTCGATGCGAGGCCTGTGTTTTCTCCCCGGTGCTGCTGTCGGGACAGAACACCCAACCCTGGGAGCTAGTTTAGATTTCCAAACACACCTCCAAACACTTGGTGTTCCAGGTTGTGTGTTTCCTTCTAAACAGGGAGAGCTTCAAAAGAGGTTTATAGAACTCTTCAAAAGAGTTACATGGTCTGAAATACGGAGAAAGTGAGACCGGTTTTCTAGTTTTATAATCTGCAGTGTTTGATACTGTTTTTATTTAATTGTTTAGCCAAGTCACCTTCTAGATTACTGCTTTGTCCACGCATTTGTTGCGGCCAGCTCTTTACAGAAGCACAGCTAGGAAAAATAAAGGGAAACTTTATTTTTAAATTGTATTTACTGAAAGAAAAGTATCCTTCAGCTGAAGATGGGAATACTTAGTAAATTACTCCATTGAAAGTTTTCCATGGTATCTCAATCAAGTTCTCTTTAATTAAGCAATTTACTAGAAGGTAAGAGATTTTTAAGATGTACAGTGTCAGCACTGCCTATGGACTCATTAGTTGAGCAGAGTTAAGACCCCAGCACCACTGATGAGATCTGTCGTAATTAGAGCTGGATGCAAATCAGAGTTACCAAAGTTTGGCACCTCTCTCTATTGGAAATCAAGAACTTTTGAAAGGTTCCCATAAAAGCAGAAAACATGAAAGAAATACTCTAGAAACATTTTCAAAACTTGAAATTTGAAGTACTCTTGTCACAAGGCAGGAAATTCTGTTCATGTTGATGGAACGTTAAAATGAATGATTAATAACGCTCCCTAAGTGCAAGAGTGGGGTTTTTCATCGATTGAACTATCAGGACATCTCACTGCAGAATGTAAACGTGCACTTTTTAGTGTCATTCCAAACCAGAAGTGTATTGAAAACATATATACATGTGGTGACCGTTGCCAGAAATGAGCAATTCGGAGAGGGGATTGCAGCGGGGTTGTGTTCCACCCTGCGCTGGTGTTAAGAGTTCTAGGATGTATTTCTTAGAGGTTTCTGACTTGAGTCCTGAGCCCTGGAGATTTTATGCAATTATTTTGGGTTCAACAGTGCAGAAGGATAGATTACCATATAGACTCATCCATAAGCTGCAAGTATAAATTGTTGGCCATTGTTTAATAGTTGATTTTTTTTTTTTTTTTTAAATGCAGTTGCTGAATGCTTTCTTTGGCAAAACTGAAAAACAGCCCCTAAAGACACAGCTGCCCCGTGTGCTGGAAGGTTGGGTTTGTAACAAGAAAGTGAAATAGATTCTATTGCCTCTCTCACCGTAGAAATATGAAAATAGAAATACGATTTTCTGTTTCTAAATATTGAGCTTACCACTTGTAGTTTTTGTGTGGTGCCAGAGCCTGTTCACACGGAAGCCCAAAGGTTGCGTAGTTATCTCTAAAAACAAAGAGAATAATTAAGGTGGGAAGGCAGAGGTTGGGATCCTGAAATTCTGTGATGTATAAACTGTGGAGGCATGGCAACGAACCGGGAGTGCTCTCCATTACATAACAGCAAAGTGTCTATTTCACTATAAATAGTCACCTGAAAGCAGATTCCTTCCAAAAAGTGTTTTCTACCAACTAATACACAGATTTTTGCTGTAGCAGTGCTTCTGCTACTATGTATTTCAGGCTATAAAAGCATTAATGCAGCCACTGAATGTACTTTGTGCAAATACCAGGCTTTTTTTCTCTATTCCACAATATTTGGTTCCTTTTTGGAAGGCATTAGGAGAAGAACATTTAATACAAAAATAAAGTGACTCCGTTGAACTGGTTTGAGATAGGCAGTGTGGAAGAAGTACCTTTTTATTTGGAATTCCAGTTGGGACTGAGTACAATCCCTTTTTCTAGCAATACCATTCATCCTTGGGCCCCCGAGATAACGATGTTGGGTTTGATTTGTGAATTTTAACAACGTGGTTTTGCAAAGAAAACTACAATTCAGTGTACTGGTTTGCGTTAGATTTATAAGGTAAAAGAAACTGCCCCTTTCAGTGGCTTTCTCTTGTAGACCTTCCAAGCGTGGCTCTGCTAAACCACTAAATGCACCCTTCGTTCTGAGGCATAACGTGCGTTTGCGAAGCAAAACCAGAATTATAACAGCCGCTTTCACTGCTCCGGCTCCTACTATTGCTGCAGAGAATAACACAACTCTCATGTTAAACAGGCAGAGGGGGAAGAAAAGGTCAAGATTTTCCACAAAACAACTTCATATCAAGTAACACCCACAAAGCAGATCAAAGAATGTTGTTGGGCATAATCATGGCTCAGTATTTTCTATTAACTGTTTGTGGCGGTCTGAGGTAGCTCTGCTCATTAGAGGAAAATCGCAGCATTTGAGCACCGAGGATTTTGTATTCCTAATGCTGCTGTTTACACCGTGTTTCGTCTGGGGCTTTGTCAGCTATTTCTCTGCTGGGTTTTTCTTGAGCTCTTTAAAGATCCCTCTTCAAAGTTACAAGGCTCTGAAAGTCACAGTAAACCTAAGACTTCCTATCCCAGTTTAATATTTCAATTAAACTACAGAGTAATAATTTGCATTAATTGTAGCCTATTAGTTGCAAATGACAACATTTGTTTTGTTGTACTTAAAGGTTTTATTAGTAACAGACGCTTTTACTTAGTGTTTGTTGCCCCGAGAGCTTTAGAGGAACTGATTTTCTGTCAGAAAAGATTGGAATCAATTGCATTCCTCCCTTCCAGATAGTGCTAAAACATTTATTTAAAGGTTTATATGCTCACCCTGCCTTATCTGTATTCCAAGTCACTTGTCCAATGAAATAAAATTCATTCATGCCTTCCTTCACTGTGTTATTGACGAAGTGTAAGCTTTATGTGACTGGAAGCCAGAATTCTGTCTTTTGGGAATACCTCTCTCTAAACTTGTCTGAAAGAATTATTTTATTGCATTTTTCATGCCAGTTCAAGTATGTTTGAATGGTAAATCCTAGAAGCTGGTCTGTCTGTGACCGTATCAGCCTTTTGAATTAGCAGCATGCACAACCTGATAGAAATATTAGATTTAAGGAAGGAGTATGTGCACTACATTATTTTTTTTTATCAAGTGGGTTTTTTTTTTCTCATAATAAACTGCATGTCACTTGGTTGTACAAAGCAAAAACTAGGTCAAGTCAGTTTTCTAAGTGCCTTAGAATCACGCTGACGAAAAGTTTGCCATCACTGCATGTTTCTCTAGCTCGTTCTCTATGGAAGTGTCTGGAGAGCACGTGCTGAAAACTCTTTCTGCTGTGTTTCATTTGGGGAAAATGAGAGCATCAGCAGCTGCTTTGTTCATCCATGCAGGCAGCACGACGTGAGCGACGTTCAGCTGTCTGTCAGGGGCGTAATCCAGCAGGGGTGGTGTGATCTAGGTGGTTTCTTTACACAGAAGACGAGTAGGTCATCGCTGAATTAAATACTTAATGAAAGAAAGCAGCCTGGCCTTGCAGCCACAACACTGACTGGAGTGTCCAGAGCGAGGTACGTGCGTGACCTGCCTGTCATTTCTCTTCACTTCTGCATTGGGGTAACTCTTGTCAAGCCAAGGAGAGGAAGAGGTAAAAGCAGAATTTAACAGCGCTGTGCTGATTTGAGACTAGAACGTGGGAGGTGGAAGTAATAAGGTTACCTTTTCCTTTTGTCACTCTGCAAATTCACATTGCTGGCCCTGGAGAGAACAATGTGCGTACAGGCACCGGGGTGTTACAGCGGGTAATTCCACTGCCTCAACCACAAACTAATTAAAAACCCTCTGATTCTCCCAAACCCCTTCCTCTCTGTTTTCATTTCCTCTCCAAGCAGGACTTCAGTTTAAATTTGACATCCTTTGGGGACTCTGCAATGAATAAGACTATTTGAGTTGTTCTAGAGCTTTCCTAAGCTTTCCTCAGAGAAGCTCTCCAAGTATTTAGCGATGTGCATGAACTGAGAACTAAAAGCTGAATATACCTGATTGTTTGAGCTCTCAAAAGTGAGGGCAGAGAGGAGGCCTGGAAAGAGGAATTAGAATTAATTCTGTTTCTCATACAGAAGCTGCTGTACCTCTACCGATGCTATTGAGATGAGCCAGCCTGGGGGAGCCACGTTACGGGAGGAGGTCACCCAAGCAGCCCACGCGAGCATGGGGATATCTCCACACAGCCTTTGAGAGGGGCCAGGGCCCCGTGCTGCAGATAGTGGGAGCGCAGAGGTGTGCAGGCCATGCAAGGAACAGAGGTTTGTTTTCTATATGCTTAAACTTTTGGTCAGCCCTGAAGATGTCAGGCATTTGGACTAGATGGTCACTGCACGTCCCTTCCAGCTGGAACTGTTCCATTCTCATTTCCTGTTGTATGGTAGTGCTGGTTTAGGAGGCTGTGGTGTTTGCATCAGTCCTAACACAAGAGGACCTGAAGAAAAGAAAACTTGGCTTTGAGTATATTTGGATTTGGCAGATTTGATGCTGATTTCTATGATAACCCTTTCTTATTGTGCTAGTGGTGTTAATTAGGGTGCTAATTAGGCTGTGGTGTCTAACATACAGCTTTTGTGTGTCCATGGCTTATCTGCCAGTGGCCAACTGTATCTCAACTGTATCCTGGCTGTCCTGGCCTGTGACCACAAATACCCAGTAGTAAAGCCTTCCATTTTTGGGCAACAATCATTTTTTTCATTGTCCAATGAATCTGAATAGCACTGAAGGCTTTCAAGACTGTCCTGAAAGCAACCTCAGCAGAAATACCTGTGGATTTTGTGCTGGTTCACTTGTTTTCATTCTGAGGTCATAAAGTTTGGTCTGTGACCACCTTTACTTCCTCTGCCGTCATATGAAATGACAAAAAATGGTTTACAAATGTGGGTAGGCTTATGATAAGTAATGCTGAGGGACTCTCTCCTTCCAGATTCTGGTTTGGGGCATTCAAGAAAGCTTTCCAAATAGCATGTCAGTTATAGATTAGTCAATCTGCTGCAGTTCTGAGTCATTGTGGACTTAAAATTAAAACAACCCACACTGAAACACCAGCCATAGCACACAACAAAGCCTTCTGGTTGTTTAACCCTACACCAAATGCAAGCCCATGCTCTAACACAGGTTGCAGACCTAAAGTAGGTGTTTGAGGACACTTCACCTTGTTTTCCTCCCTTCAGAAAAAGCCCCTACGTTTAGAAATGCTTTTTAGTCACAGAAATCATCTGAGTGCCAGGGAAATCTATCACAACCCTTAATACTGAAGGTTCTTGTTCATCTGGAGCGTGCCTCTGGAGGATCTGTGCTCTCCTCCCTTGGCCAGGTCATTTTTTCTAACACAGCCCTGTGAGAACTGGCCATCTTGAAAAGCAAGCTGGGGAATACGGTCAGCTCCAGCTCCTCTCACTGGGCATCTTTCCAGGTGAGCTTTCCAAACCTCATAACGACACACGTGAAATCCAGGCTCAGCACAGGCCCGGCTGGGAGTGCTCAGCCAGACCCACCAACCCACAGCTCCCAGAAGAGGATTAGCCACACGTCTGCCTATTTCATTTGTCACTTCTCATACTGGACAGCTCCCCACTCCTCCTGGAGCTCACAGAGCGCTGTAGCATAAATGCTTAGCTAATAAATTGGCCTCTATCTCAATGAAGCAAACTTTTCCTGTGGTGTCTGTAAACTACCTAACGCGATCCCGGTCTATCGCTGGGCACCCTTGGCCCGGCCCCAAGACAAGTGATTCACATTACTAGCCATAAACACATTTCTCATGCCGTGAGGGAGATGAAACACTAATGATCCTCTCTCTGGGAGCAGACAGCTGAGAGCACGGACTGCCGCAAAAGCGCTGAGGTGTCGGTAAGCGAGAGAAGAGGCCTCCCCTCCTCCCCGCGCACAAACCCTGGCTACGATATCCCAAGGTTAAGTGTTGTGCTGCTCAGGGCACAGCGTCGTCTCCTGGTTGCCTAGAGGCAGTTGTTGGCTCAGTGAACGTGATCCGTCTAAGGCAGGAAATATAATCTCCATGGGAGCATGGGAGCTCCTAACGAAAGCCATGAACTCATTCACCATGCAGACATGCCCCAGGAGTTGGTTTTCAGGTGACCTGGTTTGCCCCCTGTTGTTATACATTTGTCCCTGCGGCACTATTTCACAGGCAGATTAAAAAAAAAAAGAAATTCAAATATGACTAATCGAAGACAAAATGTTGCTTTCAGCTGCCAGTTGGCAGCTTTTCGCCCTTGTGGTGGGTAGGTGGTTAAAGAAGTAGAAAGCAAATATTTGGATTCTGAAAACGCTCTTACTGCACCTTTTTTGTGTGTTTATGTTGAAATAAACCACCAGCTGAAATGGATGATTAATTCTAGAGAGAAGGATACGTATGAATGTAAAAAGGTCATTTTGTGTTCAAGCAAACCTGCTAATGCAAAGCTGATACTCTGCTGGTTGGCAGAAGTGATTCTCCCTATTTACATGAAGAGAGTCGAACCTTTCTACACGGAGTGAGCTCTTGGCAGTGGTGTTTTTAAGGGAGGAAAAAGATAAACTCTCTGGTGAGCTCTGCAGTGTTCTTACAATGCAGTGAGTTATACGACCATTCTCATCCTCATTTTATCATGCCGAAGAAAGGCCTTTTACCCGCAGTTACTGATTCTAAAGGACATGGATATTTCCACACTGCAAGTAGTGAGTAAGAGGCAGTTGCCCTTGTTAGGGCTTGAACCAAATTTGTCTTATAATCTTGAAAAGGTGAAATTCAGCAGAATCTGTGTGGAAGGGAAACAAAATCTCCACCAATGGGGAACCCAGCAAGGGGATTTCTTGTAAGTCCTTGGGGATTCAGAAATCCTTTCTCTGACCCTGCTTCATCCTATAGTTTAGAGCCGTACACAATAGTAAGTAATGGGAGAAAAGGAATGTTCTGAACTTCCTGAAGGTCAGGAGCCATGATCAGAGATTCAGGCTGGTTGTTCAGCCTTCAAGCCAATCTCTTCATCCTTGTACCCGACTAGAAGGAATCCCCACGTTCCCCAGTATTAAGGGAAGGGAATCTCCTCATTACTGCAGCTAAGACTGGCAGGGTTGGATTTCTGTGGCCTCACGTACCCTCTTCAAAAAGAGTGGTCTTGCTTTGTAGAGTAGGAGGCACTCACCAGTCCCAGCCTTTAAAGGTTACTTTAGTTCACAGCCTGGTTTTCAAATACACTTATTACAGAAAACGCTCACCTCTGTCAACAGCGAGACGTACAGGAATGTATCTCCGTTGAGGTTCCCCAGCTAGCGGTACAGCGAAGGCTTGCCCCTTGTCTTGAATTAATTCCTAATCACAAACAACCTTTGACAAATTACAGGGTTTTGGATGGTGTGGTTTGTTGATGAAAAACCACACAGATGGTTAGCAAACACCAGGAAAGGCCTAAACCCCAGCCACGGCTTAGATGAGATTGCAGCAGGACCAGTCAGTTGCTATCTACCCAACCACTCGGCTTCTAATTCTGTATTACACAAGAGAAATTTGTATTTTGACATCATCTTCACTCAAGCAAACCTGCCAGACTCTCCTGTGTAAAGCAGACTGTGGAGCATGGTAAAATACCGCTTCCCTTTCCGTGGTCTTGGACAGGATAATGCTAGACACGTTTGAAGGACTGGAGATGATAAAAACCCCACCCCACAGACATGATCTTTGGCACCCAGGAAGGAATCAGCTGCTCCTGCATTCCCACAAACACTCCCAGGGCATCCGATGTGTGCAAAAATATCTTTCACAGCAAAAGCTTCCGCAACTTTTCTTTCTTTTTTTTTTTCTTTAACATTTCACAGACACCCCTGACTCACTTAGCAGGGGGGGTCCTCTGTGCTTCAACTACTTTATCATGTACTTTGAGGTGAAATTTATTCTAATTTATAGGCATCAAATTGCTTTCTTACTATAGTTCTTCTAGTGTTAATTGTAGTTCTGTTTTCCAGTGTTTTGCTTGTGCTTGTTTTGAGCTAGGAGAAAAAGCACTTGGGAAGTCTGTAAAACTTGAGCACAATTTACTATTACCAAAAACTGTAAGTTAAGGTTTTCGAAGTATTGAATTGTTAGCTCAGCTTCAGAGAGGACGGTTGATGTGGCAAGAGACAGCGAGACCAGGCAAAACAAAAATCCTTCCTCAGGTCACCCAGAACTCCCTTGCCCTGCTCCTTCCACAAACTCTGTAAATTAAAAATAATAATAATAATAAAAACCTGAGCTTAGTAGAGAAGACAATTACTGAATTAAAAAATCAATTTTTAAGAACAAGTTATTCTGAAAATAGACTGAAGTTAAATCCTAACTAGTTTGTGATACCTCATGGCATCTATCAGTAGTGCTGGTGAGCTAATATTAATTAACTCGTAGCATGCCAAATGTTATGTAGTGGAACAGACGGACATCAGAAAACTTCTGCATTAAAGTTCGTTCTTTATTTCTCTTCCTGGTAAAGACAAAAAAGAGTAAGTTTTCCTAACTGCTACCAACCTGAGGAAGGATTTCTGCAATGAGACATCAGCAAGTCTCCCAGCGTCAATCTTCCATAGCATTGCCCCAAGAAGAGCTGTCCATAAACTGGATAGCCTGTCTTCTTTCTACTTACTTTATGAGGGACTCCTCTGATGTCCAATTAAGACAGAGATCTGAGTTGGAAAAATCTGAACGCTCTTTACTGTGAAAACACGGAGCCAACCTTGTCTAGAAGCCTTTGACGTATAAAGAAGGCTGGTAATTGCCACTTCCATTTCTTAAATGTTGTAAATGACATAGCAGATGATTACTTGATAGGATCTACTTTCAGATTTCACTGTAAAAGACAATTCCAGAGAATAAATCAGTTTTCTTCTCCTGTGTTTGTGGTTTACACCCATAGGATGTCTAATTACAGGAGATAAATGTGTGTAAACACGAGCCTTACCCTCCCAGAATCCAACTCCTGCCTTACTTGTTTATACACAGGTTAATGAGCTCAGTCTATTTACCATACTACTTAAAGTAAATGTTTTTAATGCTCTGTGCAACTTCATGGTCTTTTACCAGGACTAAAAAGGCATGGAATTAGGAAATTATCATCTTTGATGGGTCTGGGTTCAACAACAGAGACTTTTAACTTAGGAGTCTATGAGCAGAAATGCCAGTAAACAGATTTGCAGAAAAACAGATTTGCAGAAATACTCGATTTGTTTTCCAGGAGCATTAATTTTCATTTTTTATCCTGTTTATCCTTCTGTGTAATAATTCCTCATTCCTGATTTGGAGAGGAGACTCATGCATTATCGTTCAGAATGCCGCAAAATTCAATTAAGGGCTGGCTGCAGCATCCCTTCTTGGTTTGTGGATGATTTACCTCCGCTGAGAAAACAGAACGACTTTTTCCATCACAAAGCACGGTTGCTTGTTTTAACAGAGCAGACGGTCTTAAGCTACGCAAGCCACCATTAAACAATAAAGAAACTTTAATAGAGTGACTTGAGGGGTGGCATCCTTTAGCCAGGAGTATGTGTAACTATCCCTTGAACAGGGTAGGGACAAAGGACGTGAACCAGTGTAACATCTCAGGGAGCGTCATTCCACACCCACCAGTCTCCAGCTCCGGCAAGCCCCACTCGCTCCTCCAGCCGGATCCAGCCCACCTGACAACTCGGTTGTCCTTCAATCAGTTGTCACTGTTCTGTCAGCACTGTAGCCATCTTCACCTCTGAGGTAAAGGCCTCTGTCAGCTTGATGGAAGCGATCCATCTATAGATAGGAGATGAAATGTTGACTCTCATCTTCTGAGGTCATTATTATCATAGGCCCCTAGAGTCATTTTGGTTGGAAAAGTCCTTTAAGATCATCCAGTCCAACCACAACCCACTCTACCAAGTCTGCTGCTAAACAATATTATCATTCCTTCTATTTATATTTCAATTTATTTTTCAAGATGACCAGAGATTTTCAAGAGAAGCTCTCACTTCTCTATTTAGAAAACTTGTTATCTTTAAGCATGCTGGAAAATGCTCTGTTTTTCCCCTTTCCCCCCAAGTGTTTTGTCAGAATTTTCAGGCCTTTACCAACAAAGTGCACAGTCATGTTTTTTCTTCTTTACTTCACGACGTGAGGGAATGAGGCACGGGAGGGATTAAGCGTTCTATTTAAAAACACTTTGACACATTTTGTTGAAGCTGAGACAATTCTGTTGAAGTATTATAATGATTTACTTGAGGTAAATCAGCAAATAACTCATGTTGCCCCATAGGGCCACTCAGCGAAGTGTGTGTTTTCTATACCCAGAGCCCCATCGCATCTGCAAGTGGCACATTTCTTCCCAGTCAGCGTAGAGATTACACAATAAGGCAGAGATATTTAGAGAGATGCTGCTGGTGGTGTCTGAGCCCCTAGGCTTTGTTCAGGCAGCTCCAATCTGAATGGATCACTTCCATACCAAAAGAAAAAAAAATAAATCTCTGGAGTGCAATGCAAAATGTTTTCTATTAATGGCAACATGAATGTTATTGCCGAGCTGCGTTATGCCGGATGATTGTATGCAGCAGAAGGTAATTTAACTCACCAGAATTTTGCTTTGCTTCCTTCCCCCAGGTTAAAAGTCTGATCAGATGCCTGCTCTACACGCAGAATCATCGAGTGAATGCAGCGAGCGTCTCTCGGAACAAGAAGCAGTATCAGACAGGAGCTCAAAGAAGCCCCTGCTGCCAGAGGAAGCAGTCAGCGGGGCTGTAGTCCCCCACCGATCTCCCCAGCCCTTCATGGGTGGGGGGACAATGATTAAACCCTTCTGCTTTTCTACAAATAGAACAGTAAATCTAAATAATGAGGCACACGCTGCTCCCTTCAGTCTGTGCTGCGGATGACAAGCGGGGACCAGAAACCAAAAGGAAAATGTAAGTATAGCTGGAGGCTCTTGTGCCCACCACGGAGCTGGCTCCTGATGTGTTCTGAGGTATGTACCTTGTACTTGTGCAGCACGTCCTGCAGTTGTGACGGCCTTGTGCTGTAAGTGGGGCTGGTTATTCACGCCAGGGTGCTCTTTGCACCAGTGACCCCCCATTAGATGGCTCAGCACTCACTCTGACAAGCTGCAGAAAAGAGAGGTTGTATCCTGAGATTGGAGCAGCAGTTCTCAAACTTTTCCCCAAATTTCCCCCTCTTCTGCCTTCTGCTCCCCTAAAGAAGGTGGCAGGTACGATTATACCAGGAGCACTTTCCCCGTGATGGTCCCTGTGGGTTGTCAAACCCTTCACAAGGACCCTTGGCCACAAAGTGCCTGATGGGGGGTCTTCTGAAGGGGAACGCTTCTCGTGCCTGCCCCCAAATAAATCCTACCTGCTCTGGCTTGAGACTGCCCATGTTAGGCTGGGTTTAGTTCAAAAGCTTCGAGACCTGCCTGTGATCACTAGCTAGATAGCAAATCTGAGAGCTGCCAGCAAAGGGGGACTGGGGACTGGGCAGGGATTACAGCAAGGCCTATGTTAGTTTTCATGTGTTCACCTGAGACAAACTCCTGCTTTGCTCATCTGCTGCAAAGACTTAAAGCCCTAAAGTTAGGTTTCGAGGAGTAGAAACATCAGAAAGAGGGTAGTGCCTAGAGAAACATACTGTGAGATGAAATCCAGGTACCATTTCTAGGATTGATCAGAGTCATGTATGAGGCCAGCGATGCCTCATCCGAACTATGTAACTGGCATGTGGTGCTTATGTTGGACAAGCTCAACTACCTAGGCCTGAACATGGTATTTTTAAGAGCAGGCTTAATATTCATAAGCAAGGGATAGGCCTGAGCTGCTTGCCAGCTTTGGTACCAGTGGATTAGAATTAAAGGGTAGGGTTATTTTTTTCCCTAAGTATTGGGCTAGGAATTCACGGCTACTTTGAGAAGTGATCTGAGTCCTTCATACTCCACACAGGAATAGCTGAACAGGCGTTTTCACCTGTGAGCAGTAAAAGGCTAAGAGAGGTCTTCAGCAACACACACCTTCAGACTCTCTCCCTCTCCTGATCAGGATCCTCAGCTGAGAATTCAAAGGCCACTTTTCAAGGCTTTCCTCTCATGTGTGTCTAAAGAACCAGTTTGTGAGGTTTTGGGGCGGATTAATCTTCCTCTATTGAATCTGATAAAACTTTTCTGATAGAAAGCTGATTTCTGATTTAGACTCAGCTCCCGTCTGCATTATCAAAAACATTCCTGACCATTCCTCCATGCTCCGGAGATCTTTCAGCGAGATTCAGGGATTCTCGTCAGTTATTGACGGTCGGTGACGCTGTTAACAGCAGTTCCTGACATCCCAACCAAAGCAAACGTGATGCCAGGACATGATCTCAGCACGCCGAATCATTCTGGAAAGGGGACCTGACCTTTTCAGAAGAGACGTTAGCTGCTTGCCTTTTCGCTGGGGTAATCCCTCTGTCTGACCTGGCATACCAGGACTGAGTACATCTGCTCTGGCTAATGCCTCCTGAAATGACAGATTTCAGAGTAATTCTGTGTTGTATATTTGGGTAACTACTTCTCAAGCTGTTTGTCTTTTAGAAATGATAATGAAAAGCAAATGATTTTTACAAAAATGAGAAAAAGGGAAGAACACAGACATCTAAGTGAAGATTTTAGCAGTTCAGGGCTCTGGTTTGGAAGTAGAGCCAAAGTTACTGCATAACAGAAATTCTCTTTCCATTTCTTTGCGATTTTGAAGCTAATACAATTCCAGTGAAAGTTCTTGATGTTATTTTTCCTCTCTAATTAACAAACTGAAAATTTATGTAGTCCTAAATGGAATTACTTTCTCCTAAGCACTGCAGAGGGAGTTATTTCTCAGGTACCTGTGAAGCAGGGTATCGATGCTAATGCTTCACTCCAGCTACGGTACCTGAATTCTTTTCACAGGAGTAATGCATCGAAATTGCCCTGTCTGAGGCCATGCTCTCTAGGATGCAGACTGCTGATATTAACTCATGACAGTATCACCCTGCCTCCATTATTATTATTTTAAATTGGAGTTGTTAATTTTAGCATATTTACCTGCCGAACATTTAGAAAAGCCTGGGCATGACTCAAATATCTGCTATATTTTTAAAGAACTTAAAAAATCCCACCCCAAATCCCTTAGTTTTCATTTCATAAAAGGCTTCAAGAAGTCTTTTGATTAAATTATTTTAAAAAAACCAAAATAAATTGGTTGACATCCTAAAAAGGAATATTTTTTTCTTAACATGGTTTTTCAGTGTTGGATTTTTCAACAGAGTTGTATGAAAACAGGATTATTCATTAATAAGATCCTGCCGATGCTTTTAGAGTGATATTCCAGGCTGTTACCCATACTCTGCTAATAGCTTCACGTGCAGTTAGTTTCTCAAAAGCAGATTTAACACATTTCCAACAGAAAATGTGTGTATTATTTTTGTGGCTTAAATCTGTTTTATCATGGTACCACTTCCAAAATACTGAAGGCATAAAATGGTTTATGGTCCAGAAGATAAACTAGCACCAGCCACGATTTTGGGAAAGCATCTGAGAAAGTGCTAAAAGCATTATTACAGCTACAGGACGGACTCGTACATCTTTTATGCAACTTGATCAGTTCCCACTGGAACCACAGGGTATTGTCTTCATAAATAAACACCCAAAGTTGCTGTGCACAGTGTTCTGGACTATAACAGGCTGCTTTTGTGCTTTAAAGGGTTTTGGTTAAATAGGAAACTACAAATGATCCCACGAAAGACTCTTTTTTTCCAGCTTGCTGCTCGGGAATGGCACGTCATCCTTCCCGACGATCCACAAAGCCATCGCATCTGTACAGCCCTGAACCACCGCCAGCCGCCTCATCCTCCACAGCCAGGCTGGCGGGAGCAGCCCAGCCACCTTGTCTTCTCTGACGGAAGAGGATTTGCCCGTGGCAACCAGATGAAGGAGATGATTCCTCTCCCACCTTGTTTTTTCGGTCAGGAAAAAGCCACAGAGACTAACTCTCCATTTGGATCTGCTCGGCCATTACACCACTAGAAGCCTTCATTTGTCTTGCACGTAGAGAAGGCTTTCGCATCCCTGGCTCGTGACTCAGGGTTGTCAAACGACGTTTGGTTTTTCCATTTCCTATAGCACATGAACCTTACACTAAGCCATACTTCTCCAGCTCATTTTTTAAACGGCGCGCTCTGCAGAAGATCAGGCTGTGGCAGAGATCTCGTGTCCTGCATTGGCTACAGCTCCACAGTTTGCAGAGCACAAAATTCTACATCCTGCCAGCCCCAGACTGCCCTCCCTGCTGCAGCTCCACACACTTGCGTTGCACTCACCCTCCTCCTCACCCAAGAAGGCTGGAAAAATACCTGTTAGAGAAAAGGCAGTTTGTCCAAACGATTCTGCTGGTTTGGTTGAAGCTCATACTATGTGCTCCCAAGTAAAATATAATCAGTTATTTTTAAACCCTAAGCACCACTGTTGATTTAAAAAAAAAACCCAAACAACTGAATGCAGGGGACTTTGGGAAGATGTGCTCTGGAGAGCAGTGTGAAAAAAAAAAAGCACACAAAGGTGGTTTCAGAAATAAGGACTTTTAAAAGGAGGTTTTGGAGGACCTGTAGTAGTCTGAGACACATTAACAGCATCTAGAGTATAAATATTGAAACAAAACATGTGGTGAGTGAGCAAAACATTGTAAGTGCTGTACAAGACAGAATGAAAATCTGTGCAGTATAATTATGTATTTTATAAATCAGAGTTAGTGACAGAAACTGGGGTTGGGGGTTGGACTTGATGATCCCCAGAGGTCCCTTCCCACCCCTAACATTCTATGATTCTATGAAGCATTAAAAGGGAAAATTAGCATAGTTCTCTTCTAAGGGCACTGATGACATTTGACCTTGCCCTTAATTTAGAGGCAGAAAACAAGTATTCTGTTAATGTTCTCCCATGAATCAGTATAAAATGTTAAATGCTGCTACAAGTGAGACAAAAACACATGCAGCTCACCATTGTGTGGAGTGTTTTAGTCTAGGGGATAGGACAATTAAGCCCATCATTTTTTTTCCAGAAGAGAATAAAAATATGTCTGTGTACGATACAGCACTTAGTACGCAGATGGTGGTTCTTCAGCGAACAGGAGGTGACCAAATTGAAGGGTCAGCGATTTGGAGTAAAGTGTCTGTATGAGCTATGATTGAGCCCAGCCTCCCTGCCATGGAGGGGCAGTGATCTCGGCACTGCAGCAGCAGAATTTGTCCCAGAATGGTTACATTTCTTAGCCTAACGCAGAAATAACATTTTAAAATATCCAGTCTCCACCCCTGAAATGCCTCCAGGCTGTTCTCTTGGCCAGAGTATGCTGACAGCTTGGGAAAAGAGAGATGAAACAAATAGCAATGGTCTAGTGCACGAGGATCAGCTAAGATTGAGGTCCTGCTGTGTTAGGATTTAGACGTACGTGTAGTAACTACTGGTTTTCTCTGAGCCTCCTACTCTCTAGATAGAAAGGATCATTATCTGTTTTGCAGAGGAATCAGGAGATTTGCTTTAAGTCTCAGATGAACTTGTTGCAGAGCCAGAAACTCGATCTGAACGCCTAAAAACTGAACTTCAATTGCCTAAAAAGCAGAGACCTCCAGAACAAGCCAGCGGATGTAGCGCAGGACTTGCAGAAGAGCTACGCTGATCTGACGTGGCACTGGAGGAGAATCTAGAGTGACATCTGTGCAGCCGAGTCCCAGCTCTGCATCCAGGCCTTTTACTTTTCCCTCAACATATGGACAGCAACAGGGAGATACTTTCAAAACCAACTTCATGTGTTGACAAGTTGCAGATACAATCTCTGTTCCTGTAGGACCAATACAATTGTTCTGCACCTTCCCTGAACACAGCAGGAACTGAGACACAAAGGCAGCTGAATCAAGCTGAATCAAGAATGCATTGCTGCTGTCTCCTGACATACTTAGGGGAGGATACCTTCACAAAGAAATGAAAAAAAAACCCCAAAACTTGTTGCCCCACAGCCAAAAGGAAAAGCCATACCATTTGCTGAGGAGTGGAAAGCAAACGCTAAGGGAATAAAAGTGGATAAACTTTCATTGCACGTGTCCATACATATAGATGAGCTATAGTTTAAAGAGCTACAGTGCTGCTGAAGCTGGGATGCTTCTGTTGAGAATCCCTGTTCTGTAACTCATACCCCAGCACAGAGAAATGTCAGAGAGCCCCAGCAAAAATATAACTTGGGAAGATTCGTCATTACAGATGGTCTAAATTACACTGCACAGCACAGACTGTGTTCTCTCCTGCAGCATTCTGCAGGTTGGGTGTGTAAGGAATCCTGTATTCCCTGCTTTCGAACTAGGAAATGGATCTTTCCGTTCCTAGTGTAAAGTCAGCGGATAGAAACCAATGAACGAGCCTTGACTCTGTGTGACTTCCTCTGGGGGCCAAACCAGACCTTGCTCCAGGACAGGCTAAGACGTGACATTGCAGACATCACAGAAAACAAACAAAAACTAAATGATATTTTGGTCAGTGTTGATCAGGGTCGGCTGAGAACTGGGGCACAGAGGGATGTGCTGGTTCAGGGTCTGTTTAGCTGTGGCTTTGTTTTGAAAAAAATGGGCCTGCATGGCAGCTGCAGAGTGTCAGCCAGCCAGCAAAGCCAAAGGAGTTAAAAGTCTTTTTCCTTTTTGGACACCACACATATTGAAAAGTACCTTGCAAAATCCATTCCACCCTCCATGGCCTTCATTGACTTTTGCTTGTGTAGCTCCTCCTGAAAAGCGGGGAAGGTGCAAAGTTGGAGCCAATCCGTAGTCTACTACAGAAATTAACTTCAATGGGCAGAATAATGTTGCTTACACAACCAGGAAGCTGCAGCACAGGGGAAGTAGAGCATGAAAAGGATTTGTGCTGTGATGTCGAGATTAGAGAGAACAAGCAACATGAATTAGCAAGTGGAATGCAAATATTGTACATTCAAGTGTAACTTCAGCGTACTACCTGAGACGTGAGTGCGTAAGGAATCGGGAAGTCTCTAATATTAAAACTGCTGCAGTGCTGACTGGAGCCCATGCGCAGCAGTGTCGGTGGCCCCAGCCGCTGTAGATCTAGAGCTGATGCTTTCTCCTTACTTGCTTCAGCTGTTTTTATCTCGTGAAATTAGAGATTTTGTTCATGCAGTTGGGACAGTGATTTGCTTGCAAGAGCATGTGGAGGTTGGCACATTTGGCTTTGGACAGAGACAGCAGTAACTAACCAAAGCTAGCACGCGGGTGCCTCAGAGAGCAGTGGGGGAAGAAGAGCAGGTTTGGGAGAAAGGGAGTGTGCCAGTAAGCCAAGCCAGGCTGCGGGGCTGGCCCGGTGGATCAGTAACTGCAGACCTATTTAACACTCTCTCAATCTCTACACGTGCCTACGAGTTGACGGGAGGTTCTCTTTCCTCATTTTACCTTTGATCCCCTCTCCTCCCTGGGAGGTGGTACGAATGCTCACGCGCCCGGACCGCGACACAGCCTTCTGCACTTCTCTTGGCACCTCCTTGCAAGCTGAAATAACGGGGCAGAATTTAATAGACATGAATTTTTCTAATCCACCATTGTTGAGATTCAAGGCGTTCTTGCCTCTGAACATGGAGCTCAGAGTTGGATGTGTAATCATAGAATGGTTTGGGTTGGAAGGGACCTTAAAGATCATCTAGTTCCAACCCCCTGCCGTGGCAGGGACACCTCCCACTAGACCAGGTTGCTCAAGCCTCCATCCAACCTGGCCTTGAACACCTCCAGGGATGGAGCATCCACAGCGTTGCTGGACAACCTGTACCAGTGTCTCACCCACCCTTGGAGTGAAGAACTTCTTCCTAATTTCTAATCTCAATCTCTCCTCTTCCAGTATGAAGCCATCACCCCTTGTCGTATCACTGCAAGCCCTTGTAAAAAGTCCCTCCCCAGCTTTCTTGCAGGCTTCCTTCAGGTACTGGTGTAATGGTGCACTTAAAGTACAGCACCTCCTTAAACGTTTTACCAAATCAGGGCCATGATACACTAAAAGCTTTCTGTAGTTGCAAGGGGTTGAATGGGGAACCTCCTGAATGCAGACAAGAAAAAATAGGCTTCTTCTGTAAAAATCATTTTAAAAGGCTTTACATGCTTTATGGGCTTGGGGGAAGAGTATGTAAAAATATGAGCAAATGTTAAGCAAGTTTCCTTTAATTCTGCAAGAACGGACTCTATGCTTTTAAAGGAAAGGCTCTAGCTCTAAGCTTTCAGGGCCCGTACAAGTCCATTGGTCAATTTAAGATCGGTTGGATGATCATTGTTACCTCCATGTTACCAGGCTCTCCACTTGTCTTGATCTGGGAGCTCCAGACTTGAATACAGAAGTGACAGGTTTAGGGTTCATCCCATATCGTTCCTCTGTATTTTCCCTTCATTTACAGGTTTTATGCCATAGAAGTTGTCTTTTCTCACCTTCATCACCTGCTCTTCTCCCTGTAAATGCCGTAGTTGTGTTACAGTGACCGCACGTGACTCAACAGCTGCCTTCTGTGTGCATTGCTCTTCCCTACCTGACCCAAAAGTCATCTCAGTACTTCATTTTTGGAGGCATTTCATTGCTTTTCTGTAAGGAAATTAATTCCTTCCTTGTACAAGAAAGCTGACTGCTGTTTTCTACTTGAATACTTTTTTAGGCAGAGAAGGAAGGAGGAACATTTGGGGTTTAAAATCAATAAACTCAAAACTCCAGAAATACAGCACTAGTGCAGAGGGGCAAGTATGTAATTTTCTCAGTAGCAAATATAGCAACATGTATCTAAATCCAATACATTAATCAGCTCTTTTATAGGATAAGACAGGGCTCAGAAATGATTTTCTGTTTAAGTACATAAGATCAAACATGTTTGTCATTTTAGTCTTCTCTTTATTCTATCTGATTTCAGGATCTTCAGACAGAGTCTCTTTAGATGTCATTGCTTCAAGCTTCTGCTTTTATCACATTAACCACTCTTCATGAGCCTTTACACATCAAAATGTCTTTAGATACATTGTTGAAGAGTACTTGTGAAGACTTGGATAAAAAGTTAGAGAATCTGTGCCTGAACTTTATATAAACACACTTAGAGGAAAAAAAAACACCGAAAGCAACATAAACCCCCAAACAAAAATCCACAAAGCTGCATTCTCATTATGTTGCTTCAAGAAGGAGAAAAAAGACGTTTTGATTATGCTTGAATACAGCTTTGTCGGTGTGCAAAGCTCCAGAACTGGTGAGCCATCTCACGCCTGCTGGATTCTGAAATTTGTGGAGTTTAATAATTTTGCCTTTTTGAACTATTTCCTCCCTGCTGTACCAAGCAGATGGTTACACCGAGCTCTGCAATTAGACCTCTGTTTCCTGATGGATTGTGTAGACTTTTGCTGATCTGCATCTCCAGGTATGTGTTGGTTCTGCTTCTCTTTAATTTTTTGACTATAGAAAATTCTTCCTAGCTAGTAGAAAGGGCTGGGCTTTGCTCTAGGTGGTTTTAGCTGAGGACAGGACGAGCCTTTGTAAGATTGTTGGGTCGTTTCCCCACCGGTTGCTATCGCTTATGCTTAAGCAGTACCTTGCAATTAACACTAATGAACATAGGACAACAATAACAAGATGTGTGTGGTATTAAAGCTCTCTCATCCCTCACACAAGCAGGTCTGGAGTCCCCTCTGGCTGAACAGACTGTTCCCAGTGCACATCAGTGTGGGATCACTGGGAGACCAGCACAGCAACAGGGTATTGCCATGGTAAGTATTTCATACTGGCAGTTTTCTTACCAGTTACAGAACGACTTATTTCTGGAATAAATCTGCTAGTTTTGACATGACTGCTTGTAGTCAGACTAGAGTGTGAGGGCCATTAGAGAGAAAATTCACAGGCATTTCCAGGACGTTTTTGTGCATGTGCATATAGGAAGATGGATGATAAGCTGGGCTGTGTTGATATGTACAGCACCAGGATTTGCTAGAGGATAAAGGGAAGCTCCCTTCCTTCCATCAGCATCCACGAGGTGCTGGAATCAGAGCGAAACACACACCGTGATGCTGTGACATGCCAGTGTGTTAAATAAGAAAAAATCCCAGCCACTGAACCTGCATCACCAGGTGTAAGAGCCAAATGCATCCAGCTTTCTGAATAAGAATAAGAATCTCTTCTCTGGGAAGAGACCCAGTTTAGTTCCCTGCATTTAAAATAAATAAATAGATAAAATAACAACACAACATGGTCATCTCCAAGCTCTGCTGTGGAGCTCATCACCCAGAGGAGGCCACTTTCAAGTGAGTGACTGGAATTAGTGAGGACAAGGATAAGTGCTGCAGTGGTGTGCAAGATGGAAAGCTCCAGCCTTACTAGGTTGATTGCTTATTTCTGGAGTGGGAAGCGATGCCTTGAGGGAGTTGCAGGGTGATTAGACAGACGGAGTGGAAGCGTTTATGTTCTGGTTACGAGAGTAACCTGGTACCTGGATGATCATTCACACTGGCCTTCTTGGTTAGAAGAGAAACCTGCATCTCCTGCATTTTTGGCAAAGATTTTCCTCCCTCTTCTGTAGGAGCGTGAAGAGCAAAGCCCTTGCTCTCAGCTGAGCCTGGCTGATAGCCCAAGCCTCCCACACTATTTGCAGAGCATGTTGCCTGGAGGAAGTGTGGAGCCAAGGTGTTATTAATCACTAGGAGCAGTTTTCCCTCAGCCATTTCAAATCTTTCAGTGCAGAATGTCCCATAATGTCTCAGCTGTTAGCGGTCAAGTCCCAAAATTACCAATTCATAATTACCTAATCAGTTCTGGAATTAAACACCCCTCCAACATCCCATGCCTCAGAAGCAAGACTAAAACCACTGCTTGCTAGAAAACTAATAAAACCACCCCAGCCCACGCTCTCCCAGCTCTTCCAGTCTGAAGATGATATGGAGAGCAACAGAGTTGTTGCTGGCTTGTGTGATGTGTAGATCATTACTTGTGAACTGCCGGTTTTTATTGTTTTATCTCTTTGGACATAGGAGAGCACTGTAATATGAATGAATTTAAAGCATGAAAGACGACAAAGGAAGTCTTAATTTCTTGTATAATTATTGACTTTCTATCCATGCTACACTGGTCCCTGAAGCACATAACCATACTGTGTTTTTCAGAGTTTGATCACTGATGCCACTTAAATATATTTGCATAGAACAGAAAATCTTTTCTTTAGAATACGGCCATAAATGAGACCCAAAGGAGGCGTCTTTTCTTAATGTCACTGCAGGGAAGGTTTGAACTAAGACGACTTAAATGGTAAATTCAATTGTGTTCCATTTTCGTGCTGTTGAGAGAAGACTTTGAGCTCACAATGTCATGATTTTTCAATGCCTCTTCCCTGTTCATCTGGGAAGTTAATTATGTGACATACATGCAGCACCTAGGATTAATGATAAATAATTTAGTGTTTGAAACAGGCTGTGTCAACACAGGATAGTGATAGGATTGTAGGTAGAAACAAAAAGAAAGACCCTTCAGTGGCTTCACAGAGAAGGACACTTGGCATGGATTTGAAAGGCACAGCAGCAAGTCATTCACTTTGAGAATTGTTTTAAGCCGTGATTTATCAAAACGAGGAACGCTTCCTCCAGGCTGTGAACAGTTTAAAAAGGGGGTTGTCGTCGATGAAATGGTTCCTTGATTCCTGAAGTTGGAAATGGATGCGTCTGGGATGAAGGCTGGGAGGCAGAGGGAGGTAGGCTGCCGAGCAAGACCTACGGAAAGCAACTAAATTAGGTGTGCAGGAAGACCTTTTATTTTATGGCTTTTTTTGTCTGTATTTGTACCAATACTTTTTTGCTTGTTTGCTTAAAGGTTGTTTGTTTGATCTCTTCTGATAGCTGCCCATGTGCAAGTATGACAGCAGGAAAGGCATCACCTGAGAAAGGGTGAGTAGAGCAGCAGCGTTACAACATGACCGTGCCCTGTTGTTCATCACCATTGCTCGTGTTTGTTTATAGCTGCAAACAAATGTAATGCTGAATTGCATCTGGGAAAAAGCTCAGAACAGGAATTTAGCTGGAAATAGCGGAAGGAAAGATGCGTAAGGGAAGGAGCAGCAGTATGGTGGTAACACCAGCTGATCAGCGCTCTCTGCAGCAGACTGCTAACAGGGCACACCGTACTCCACCACTACAGACAGCCTCTTGGCTACAAGATCACTTGACATTCCTTGGATTTTCTTCTTTTTTCAAATGTTCTTAAACTCTGAATGGCCTGTCTCAGTGATCTGTACTCCCAGGTATGTTTCTGAGCAAAAAGTGTACACCAAAGGGTTTGTCTGGGCTGGCCCAGAAATTATATATTTGTGGTTTGCTCTGTTGGCTTCTGACAGCAACACCTCTGTTCTCCAGCCTGTCTACACCCACCCGACTTTGGTGCATGCATATGGCTCATCATAGAATCACAGACTGGTTTGGGTTGGAAGGGACCTTTCAAGGTCATGTAGTCCAACCCCCTGCACTTATCAGGGTCATCTGCAACTGGAGCAGGTTGCTCAGAGCCCCGGCCAACCTCCCCTGCAATGGTGCCAGGGATGGGGCAGCCACCA
>JAVSBS010016389.1:0-14779 GCA_033124195.1 Coracias cyanogaster | reverse complement strand
AAAACCAGAAAAGCTTATGTCTCCAGGAATCTTACAGCCTGTCCTCCACAGCAGCTGGCAAGTTCACTGGTGGTCCGAGTTCAGTGGTGTGGGGAAAAGGAACAGTGATGCGGGCCTCAAAGTCCTCACGGCCAGTACAACCTACAGGTTTCACTGATGGCATCAAGTCACCCAGGAGCTTGAGGTTGCCATGGCAATGTGCACAAAGGCCAGCCCTGCTCCAGCAGGACAAGGACGGTGTGTTTTCCCTTCTGGTGGTGATTTGATCCTCTGAGGCACAGGCTGCCCTGTCCTTTCCTTCTCACCTCAGCAGCAATTGTAACAGTTTGCTTTCAACAGAGAGAGGGTGAGGAAAAGCCACCATGAGCACTTGGCTCGGTGCAAGAAAGATTAACGGCAGGAGCGAGGGTCTGAACCAGAGAGCCTGCTGTCAGCATGTGCTGTCAGCAGAGCTGGCCTGATTCATGCTGTACTTGATGCACTTTGCATGTCCTGACGGCTCAGAGGAGATGGAGGGGACATTTTGAAAAGGAAGGGTTCCAGCTGCCTCATTACCCGCTGACACCGGAGTCGCTGTGGCTGCCTGGGCAATCCATCACCGCTCGGGCTCCCACCTAGCCGCCAGCTCTCAGGTTATTCCAGGAGAAGGCAACTCATTTGGCTGGATGTCCAAAGGAAACAGAAGGTGAATTCTGGTGTGGGGGTGCACAGCTTAGAGGTGTTCCAGTCTTTCTTCATGACATGCTTATTACGAGTCTCCTACTGCCGTGCTAGGAAAGGATAGATAAAAGTTTTGGGGTTTCAGATGTCAAATTCACAGAATTCCTTGCCAATGCTGATTCTCTGCTCTTGTTAAATTGCCACCTAGAGTCAAATAGGCTTCAGCACTTCAGGATTAACTGTATTGTCTCCTTTAGTTACCAGCCGGGAGTCTTGGACCAGCTCAAAGAGAGGCCGTGGCAGAAGGCTGTGGATGTGTGAGCGAGCAGCAGAACACCCTGGGACAAGTGTAACAGCATCTGCCTGCACCTCGGCAGGGCTCTGCGGGACCACTGCACCCAGGCCACACACTGGGGTCTTCTTGCACTCAGCAAGTGCAGTATGAGGTAAAAATCATCTTGGATTCCTGTTTGTTCTTTCTTTCTTTCTTTCTTGTTTTTCTGTGGATGAAGATAATCGCTGTAAAGAGGCCCTACTCTCCCACTGTCTGTTCCCAGAAGATCGGTGGCTTTGTGCCCCAGGTCTGTGCAGCAGTGTCCTTCACCAGGAGCTCTGGTAGACCACACTCGCCTTTCCTGCTCTCAGAATAATTCCAATGCTTGTAAATCACAGATGTTAGTGCAGATCAGCTCAGACGTGTTTTCCCAACAAATCTTTGCGACTGCATCATTTTAGTTTTGCTTAGGTCCTTACAAGGTACAAAATATTTCCAGAGGGAGAAGCGGCTTATGAACGGAGAGCAGCCCTTTAGCCCTCACTGAAACCCGTTTCTCAGTATGCTCGGGCACGAGGCCGTGCAGTCAGGCAGGTTCCACTACAGACAGATTATACTTCACCTGGCCCTGAACCACAGAACATCTGATGTGCACACTTGACCTGCATTTTACCAGCACAAACAGGGCCTCAGCTCTGTGGATTCTCTGCAGCATTCACAAGATAGCAAATTGAGCTGACACTTCTCAGTACTACTGGAATTAGTGACTTTTAAATGGTTTTGTATTACCTTGCTATCTATCAGATTTTTGGTTACTTGTAAACTCAGAACTTCTTCTTTAGACTCTTACCCCATGCTTCCAGTAGTTTTGCTGTCTCATCTACAGCTTTTGTGATCAATAGACGCATATTGTTTACAAGAACAGAAGCAGGATAATAAAGATATGCTCATACCAACTATGAGGATAAAGATAAGATAAAGGAGGAATATCTTGATAGATGAAAATAGTTTTGAAGATAAGGAATAGCCACAAATTCTGGGGAAAATAATAAGATTCCAGAGATAAAGTAAACCATAACAATCTTTATGATAATGGGAGAAGAGCACATTAAGAATTTTATTAGCAAGAACTACAAAAATTAGCTTTCTCCATTTTCATTTTAGAATCAGTGAACATTTTGTTTCCATAATAAAAACAGCAATGAAAAGAAAATTGGACACAGGGCATTACACTTCTTCCTCTGCAGGCAAAGATGATTTCTCCCCTCTCAGAGGCCCAATATGGACAATCAAGGCTTTAACTCTGGGGGCACGGTGCATGCCACGAATGTGCCATCTGACCCACGGCTCCTTCCGCTTCAGAGCTCAGACTGCACTTGGTGAGCGTGGCTTTGGGAGCGTCCCACCTCCTCAGCTAGTCCCACCAGGAATTGTCCGTGTACTGAGGGATGAAGGGGGAAGTTTTCCTTTACTCCTTCCTGTGCGTTGGCTACAACAGAACCCCGGGCAGGAGTCTCTACCCTCACGGTGCTATGGTGCAGGACCTCCTGGCAGATGCTGACACTGCCTGGCCTGGGCAAGCAGAGCAGCACCATAGGAACACCAGAGATAGGACAATGAGCTTAGGAGGAAAAATATCTGTGCTGTTCAGAAACTGCAGTGAGAGGCTCTTTATGGCCTCCCTCCTGCCTGCTTTAATAATCAGATCAGGGCTTTGGGATTGCAGAGAACCTGCTAGTGGCAGAAAGATTCCCTGGATGAAGCTCAAGCAATATCCTACAGACAGAGCCACTGGTAGACCTGCAGGGAGCAGAAATAAGCTGGGAGCAGCTTTGGATGTGTTTCTGAAGCAGAGTGAAGATACTCTGCTCAGCATGACTGAGTAGTGGGTCCAGTCTAAAGAACCAGTGTCTTTGGCACTTCAGGTTGTGACTCAGTTACTAGAGCCATTTGATTAATCTCTGGCAGAAAGTACAAATAGTACTTAAGTGTTTGGTACACGAGCAGCTGCTTCAGTCAGCAGAAACAGAAAGAATATAGAAAACGTCAATCCAACAGGAACCTTAATTCAGGCTCCTGAGATTTTGCAACATGACAGCCACGAGACCACCAGGAACTGCAAGGCTGTAGCTGTGACATGCTCAGGCTTGGAGATTTCTGTGTCTTTAGCTTTTCTAAAACACTTTTCACCAATCCACCGCAGCCGCATCATCCTTTCTTAGCACCGTTTTAGAGATGTAGGACTTCCAGTTCATGAACGCCTTGTTGCCAGGGCGCACCTCGGGTTTGTGTTGGCTGCTGAAGCCTCGGTCTCGGATCTTTACTCCCATCTCAATAAAATGTGCACAGCAGTTCAAGAACAAAATACAACCCCATCTTGTAATGATTATTATGCTGCATTTTGAAGCCCATTTGTCACTTCTCAGGAGCCATTTCTAATATCATAACTTTGCACGCTCACTCACTGTAAAAAAAAATAGCTGTTTTCAACATCCAATCCTGAAAGGGTAGACGGTGTTCAGTGATTGCTCCAATTGCATTGCCAATGAGTCGAAACACTTTTTGCTAGGGCCATTAAGCAGACTAGGGAACATTCATGTATGTTTAATGCTCAGGAAATCAGTACAATTGAATTCCAAGGATCAGAGAGAAAATAAGTAAAATTAGAAAGGTTGATGAAATGAGCAGGGGAAAACGCGCACACATTGCTAGAGAACGTCAGCTTGAAAAACCTGGCTTTGGGGTTGTTTGCAAGCTTGTCTTGCAGGAGTGTTACCCTAGGTCAGTTTAGCCACGCAGTTACCTTGGTACAAACACTAGCTCAAAACCAGGAGGTTGCATCCCAGAGCCATTACAGCTCCTGCAATGGTGAATCAACCGGCCCAACACACTTAAAACTTGATGCTAACTCCATTCCTGAACTCACAGCACTGAAGAGTTAACTGAACACGACTGTGTCTTCACATGGCGGAGGCCCAGTCAGTGCCCAGGTTCAGAGAGGATTTAGATGTAGAAGCTCCTCAGTGTTGCTGTAAGGTCTGAGCTGGTATTGGACTAAGTCTATTGATAAAGATTTGCTTCATGTTCTGAGGTGGACGCTGAATTTCCTGGGTTTCTTCAGTGAGGCATAAGAGAGACTGATTGACTTCGAGGCTCTTACAGGACCATCCTGCCAATACTCCTTCCCCTTCATCTCTCTCCTTCCTTCCCAAGCATGGAGACAGGTGCAACATCCATTTTTGTACTAACAGCCGCTGTAGTAACTTATCCCAGGGAGGGATGTCCTCCTTCAAGTATTCCTGTCAACATCTCATGCTGCTTCAGCACTACACATTGGGTAAAAGCCAGTGAATTTCTTGTCAGGCCACTCTGTGACGTCCATAAGAAACAGTGCGTACTGCCCCGCTGCTGTGCCTCCAGACCCAGCCACAGCACTGAAGGCCATCTCATGGTAACCAGGCAGCCTTGCATCCCCTTGTCTCTTTTTGGACCCTTCTCCGCTTTAAAGTAGTGATAGGTTTGACATAAGTGGCTCCCATCCCTTTGAACCATCAAGGCTATGGATCTCGTTTATTGCCCTTGATTATGAGTCCTCTCTCTTCACCGAGCTGTAAATAAAGGCTTTTGACTATAAACACAGCTCAGATGTGTCATGACTGAAAACAGCCTGCTGCTCTCTCAACATGTCTATCTAATGTCTGCAGGAGTAAGGACAGGGAGCAGGAGAGCAGATGGTGCAGCTATCTCAGTGCAGAGAGCACAGTCTATGTATGCAATATGTAGACATCCCCTATTTCCTAATGCAACACTGTAATTATTGTGGAGAGGGTTTTATTTTTAAACTGCAGCTTAAACAAGATGATTGCTGCAGACCACACAGGCTTGAGTGCAGCTGGAATGACAGTGCGCCTTTTCTCCAGACAGGAGGGAGAATCCCAAATATCCAGGCTAAAGTGAGCCGGAACGTGGGACAAAGCAGCAGAGCAATAAGCTACTGAAGGGAAAAGGGATTTCCAGTACAACCTGTGACTGAAGAGTTCCCTCCAGAAAAATGTCCCTCTTTAGAAACATATTGGAGTGGTAGGAGAGGACTGGTCTGCTTCTAGAAGAATATCAGTTGAAACTGCTCAAAACAGGGAAGAACTGTAAAGGAAAACTGTAAAACTAATGAAGAAAACAATTAAAAACAAGAAGTAGGATCTTTCTGGGGAAAGAGAATTGGTGCAAGTCAAGGCCAGCACTTACCTGACTAGATGATGAGCAACTAGTAACCAGCTCTTCTTCCATCATCCAGATCCTTGCCTCTTTCCCCTCACATGCATTATTCAGTAGAAGCAGAGTTATGAAGACCTAATTAATCCTTTGCAATTAAGTTAACATTTGCAGTGCTTAGTTCTAAGTAAAGTGCAGTATTTTGCTCTGGTTCAATAAATAGCCTGTGCCCCTTATCTCCCTCTCTCACAGAGAATCTCTGGAAAACTAAACAGAGCACACTGAAATGGGCTTAATGAAAAGGTTTCCTTCCGAAGTTATCCCGGTAAGTAAGGCAGCAGCATAAGGAGGTGTACGTGCCTTCAAAATGGGCCTTGGGAGTATCGGTGATTTTGGTACAGAAGGGATAGAGATGGGAACAGAGCGGGGAGAAAAAAGGTTGGGCCATTTTGCAGTTCCCCCAGTTTAGAGCAGAGAGCGCGAAGCTGCTGGTGGATGGGTGAGGCAGGACTGTGCGTGGTGCTGTCCGGGGAAAGCAAACAGGCTGCCCTTGCTCCAAATGCCTCAGCCCCAAAAGCCATCCCGTGCAGTCAGGGGCCTCTGTGCAGACAGTGCCCCACAACACCCCCTGTATTAGTGATCCACCAAAGCGAATCGAGGGCTAGGGCCTGCATTTAGGCAGGAGCAACCAGGACAGCAGCACGAGTAATGGGATTTAAGAGCTGGCACACAACAAAGGAGCCGCAGCAGTGCCCTCCAAGAGCCATTCCTGCCAGGCAATCAGAAAGCATTTTCCTTCTTCAGTGATCTGAAGCTTTTGAAATTAATATACACTTTCTATTTCCCCCTCCTTCCTGAGATAACAGCAACAGAAGACTTAGTGATAATCAGTACTAGTGCTAATTTTGCATGGTCTTCAGTAATTCACTTTTCCCATGTCCTCATTTTCCCCATTTGTATAATACAGCTTGTACCTACATCATAAAAGCTTTAAAAGGAAAAAGGGATTTATATTAATCATGCTTCTAATCTCTTTTGCAGCATATATAAATAAGTTCTGCACTGAAAATTCAGCCCTGTATTCTGGTATATTTAGATCAATAGATTTTTTTAAAATAAAAAAGTATGAAAAATCACTGAACACTTGAAAATAAGTGACTGGCTAAAATATTCTAACAGAAAATATTTGTAAGTGCAAAATGACTTTACAGTCACAGGCTGCACATAATACAGCAGGGATGTGGTGAAAAACAATCCTAAGGAGGTGCCAAGATTGTGTTATTATTTTATTCCCTTTAATGTTGGACAGCTAAAG
The DNA here is from genome assembly GCA_033124195.1 of Coracias cyanogaster. Taxonomy (NCBI): domain Eukaryota; kingdom Metazoa; phylum Chordata; class Aves; order Coraciiformes; family Coraciidae; genus Coracias; species Coracias cyanogaster. The sequence goes on along the minus strand of JAVSBS010016389.1, from coordinate 8,318 downwards.
CCCCAAGAAGAGGGAGCGGAAGGGGAGCTCTTGCTACTTGCCAGTGGATAGGGAGGAGAACGGTCCCATGGTAGCAGCCCAGTAGGGAAGGGAGTGGAAGTGAGGAAGGGTGCTTGGCTGGACCACTCAGGTCTCATCTGCATGAAAGAAGCTCTGAGATTTTTGCTTAAAATCCTATGTTCTCTGCAACTTTAAAATAGTATTTGCACTGGTCCTTAGGAATGTCTGGACAGGAGAACTAAGTTTATGTTACCTGGGTAGTGCGGCCACTCTGTCGGACAGCAAACTGCCCACATACTGGTGGAGAGACCCATAGACAACTAGTTTGTTTTGGTTATAGGGAATTAGGAAGGAACTTTTAGGCTGCTGCTACTTTTCCAGAAGAGCTAAAACACAAGCAGAAGCTGCAGCAAGAATCATCCCCTCCATCAGTTGCAAGCTTGGTGCCATCATAGCTTCTGCAGCAACAACAATCCCCAGCAAGCTGGGGCTGAGGATGGTGCAGAGTGCGGGAGCTCCCCACCCAGCACAAAGCCACGACTACCTGTGGTAGAGACTGCGCAATCCTAGAGACTCCAGATCCCTTTAGAAGTAGACAGTGAGTACTCGCTGCCGCAGCAGCCCTCCGCAGCTGTGGAGAGACTTACATCGAGTACAATGTTCTCTCACCCCAGGCTGTAGAATTCTTGTGTATGCTTGATCACTCAGTTACGCTGCTCTGTGGGCTCCCTTCAGCGCGTTACGCTTCTTTAAACCCCATGTGTAAAGTCGCTGTTTGATAGTGAGGAAGCATTATTCATTCCAGAACGTCCTGAAAATGTAATTGAAGTTCCTAGGATAATGATGAGGAACTTCAGCCGTTTAAATGCAGTGACCTCCTCTCCTGAAGAAAACAGGCTTTTGTGGCCACATTGTCAGTCTACCTCCAAAACAACCCCCTAGAAACTTAAGAACCTGGCAGCCTATTTTAACAAAGTTTTATATAGGAATCGACAACTCAAAGATAATTACATCCCTACAGATTTTATGGCAATTAGTATCTAGCTAGAGTAGGGACCCAGATAAGCCCCTCTGCCAGGGTAAAAGGCGAGCAGATCTCAGTTGTTACATATTCTGCTTGGGAGTCACCGTCTGGCCTGTCTTGTTCAGTGTGGCTCTTAAAAAGGACGCATAAGGAGGCTGCAGTTACTCTGTGTGGAAAGAGAAAAAGGAACAAAAAGCTCAACTTCACAGGAAGCTCGACTCCATTAGCTCTGTTGTTCACAGAACAACTTGGTGTTTGTAGCTGAGCCCACTAGAAATCAAAGCTTTTCTTTTCAGTGCCAGAACAAATGGTTGAAGCAGTTGGAAATTTCTGAAAATATTAATGGTGGCAGTAATAAAGCACAGAAGGTTCAGTCTGTGTGTTTGGTTCTTGTTTTAATGAATTCTGAGTAGAAAATTGTATTTTAATCATGAAGTATTTGTAAAGTAGTTCACAGTGTTGTATTTTTACTATTATTTAGTATAATGATTCCTCTCCTCTCAACTCCTGAATCATTCGGGAATAAAAAATTCACCCTGTACCTCCTTCATTGTCTCCAGCAGTTCTGGGCTGAACTACCCTGTGCTACAGAATAAGACTCGATGTGTTTATTAAAAGCCTTTGCACACAGTCAGCTGGCAAGCCATGTCCATCTAGAGAAGCAGGCTGCTCTGCAGCCAGAATTCCTCACAGCACCAAAGGAAGAAGTCCAAGTCATCTGGGTGACCTTGGTGACCCCAATTAACAGCAAGGCACTAGTTAAAGTTCATAGGCTCGACTGAGCTTATACTAACAACAGTGTTCAAAGAAATAGTGAAGATTCCAGATGTTTCAAATTTTCTATGCATTTATAAAAATAAAATGACCTTTTCCTGACTTCTTGCAGCAAAGACAGAAATTAATCTGAAGCGTTTTGTAAGGTTTTGCTGTCCTTGACTCAAAGAGAAGCGCGCTTCCCCTTCGCGCCATGGAACAGTCTCTAACACCACATGTGGCAGAGCCTCGTGGTCCTCTACTGCCCCGTCCACCCCAAGATGGCCAAGGAACCTGCGTCAGCAAGGCTGAAAACCGCTCACACAACACTCCCCTCCCTCAGGTCCTTCTGTACTACTCAAGCAAGACCAGTCCTGTGCAGCCTACTGTCACACCGTGGGCATCTGAACCATGGGCTGGTGATTTTTTTGTTTGTTCCTCCCATAATGAATGGTAGATGGGGCACAGCTGGGGCTTTGAAAGTCGTTCTCTGTGTATTAGTGCTACAGTAAACAAGTGGTTTCATTTCTCACACTAAAGAGGAGAAGTAATCTATACAAGGTGATGGATGATTGCGCTCACCATTTGTAACAAGTTTTAATAAAACTGTAGGAGGGTTTTTCCTCCCTGCTGCATTCCAACAGCAGGTAATTTTTTAAAACCTTTTCCGAGTCACAGATGTTACATCCTCCTCTTTAGTTTAGAGATATTCCTTTTTTAACAAGTACTTAAAAGGCACAGAGGTTATTCCTGTAGCCTTTTCAGATAAGTCACTCACACAACTACGAACTGACTTCTATGAAAAACACTGCACTGACCCTGCTACGCAGCCAGGATTTCCCATCCCGTGCCATCCACAGACACCTGCATGGGCGTTTCAGGAACTCGCGCTGCGCTTTAGGGGAATTTCATGCTCAAGGCTCCTTAGTTGTAATTTTTTTTTGGTGGGAGCCTGATGTTCAGCTGGACTGCAGGGAGTGACGGACGCAAGCCCGTGATCCCAGGACCAAGTGCACACCTTGTGCGCTGCCAGGGGGAAGGATTTTGGGTTCCAGATGCACGACCAGGACATGTGCACCCGTCTGCCTGAGCTCCACAGGGAGCCAGAGCTGCACAGCTGCAGCCAGTCACAAACTGCCCTCACCTGTGCCGGCTGCACCGGCCTGCGAGATGCCTCCGCCAAAGGGGCACAACTCGGCCCATGCTATTAAATGATCTCCCTCTGGGGGACGGAGCCCTTGGGGGGATCCAAGCAACAGGGTGCCGGTCGCCCACCCGCCCTGGGGGAGGGCCCCGCTTCACGGCGGGGTCTCTCCGGTGGCGCTGCGGGGCCGCACACCTGTGCCGCCAGCACGGCGGGTTCAGCGGCCTCGCAGTGCGTCCGTGGCCTTCAGGGCCTCTCCGGGGGGTTAACGCGAGGCCGGGCCGGGCCGCCCCTCACCTGCCTGGGCACACGGAGCTGGCGGTTCTCCTCAGGGCCGGCCGGAGCAGGCAGCACCGCGTCGTCTCGTCACCGGGAAGGCTTCGACGGCCGTGGGGCCCCAGGAAGGCCGGGGCAGGAGGTGAGCGCGTTGCTTCCCCTGAGGCTCTGCCCTCAGCAGCGTGGCGGGGCCCGGGCGCGCCGCGTTCTCCCCTCAGCGGCACCCGCCGCTCCGTTCCCCTTCCCCCGCCGGCGGTGTTCGGGGCTTCTAACGGTGAGAGCTGCGTCTTGGCGTGAACACCCCGCTCGGGGCCGCAGAGGGACTGCCGGGAGCCCGCGGCCTTTCTGCCTTCTCCAGGCCTCGCCCGTGTTGGCGGGAAGGGCTCGGCTGGAGCGGGCGGGTCAGCGCGGGCTCGGCCTGGGCTCGGCCTGGGCTCGGCCTGTCGGGGTTCGCAGAGGAAGCAAGCTTAGAAACCCCTGTGTTTGTTTAAAAAAATAAAAAAATTTCAGCCCCTACTTCCCAACTGCTCAAAACACCGTGATAAAAAGTGCCAAAACTTCCAGTCGCTTGTGGAAGTTTATTTAACCAACGGGCTCATCTGGGTGCTGAGGCTGGAGGGAGCCCGTCCCGGGCTGTGCTGTGGGGCGCAGGCGGAGCGTGAGGTTCGGAGGGCCCACAGGACTTAACGGGATTATAATTCCTTTCCAGTAAGATGTATTTTTACTGTGTGTTAGCCATAATTGGGTTCAAACGTAGCTCTGCAAGCGAAAGCTCCAGGCAGCTGCGCAGCACTGCGGTGTGTCGCTGGCGGGCAAGGGGAGCTGGTGTGGCCCTTTATTGCGGCACTGCCAACGACGAGTAGAACCCAGGCTAGACCGTGGCGAGGTATCTCCTAGAGAACAGACAGCAATTCTAATTATATGAAGCAACCACCTCAAAACTTCTGGTGAGGATAAGAGAATAAATTAGGCCTCTGGTGCGTGAGGGGGGCTGGAGGAAGGAGCTTTACAAATTCTGCAGCGCTGCTGACTAAGTGCTGATTTACAGTAATTCCTTTCATTTCTTTTCTAATTAAACATCTCCTGAAGGATCAGGCCTGTCAATGTGATCTGAGGCCTATAGCCTGAAGTGTAAAGTGAGGCAAATTGCCTGACTTACTTGCAATGATAGAGTCATTTTGGAAGGAGATTGAAAATCAATACTTGTCATCCCTGCACAGTGCTCTTTATTCAGAGGGGCAATTTGTAAGTGTAATCTGTATGAGTGTAGTGGGAGCATACAAAGTTACAGTACTAGTCATGCAGAGTGAAATGACAGAATATAAAATATAGGCTTATTGCCATTTTATTCATGTTAATGTCAAGGAAGCTTATGAATAAGCTCAACATTTTAATTCAGTGCTGTGCAGCCAGGCCGCTTACTGCAGCTTTTGGCTTAAGATGCAGCCAATGTTATGGGTACCACTGTTTGACGTGATTTCCCTGTTGACAATGTCGGGCAGTATCTGTGAGCATCTGCTTTCAGCTGTGGCAAGGCAAACAAGGGCAGGAAAAAAAATGGATCAACCCCATGTATGCTGAGAAAACAACAAACAAGCTCTTGGTGATCAGTGGGCTTAGTCAAACTGTAAGAGGATGGCAGTGCTAGAGTGCAGATGCAATCACAGAGGACAAGAGGCACTCGAGATCTTGTGCTTTTCTCAAATGAGAGTGCTCAAGAGTGGAAGACTGACAGTTCCGACTTACTCCAAGCATAATACAGTCAGGTGTCTCCTTAGCTTCCCCTTGCAGCTCTGGCAGCCCTCTTCAGTCTGCACTGGTAACTAGGAGCAGTTTTCCTCCTGAGTCTCTCCTGAACTTATTTTGCCAGTTATGGCAATTATTGGGACAAATTAGTTAGGACTAATTAGAGAGGGACAAAAGGGCCTCGTTTACTGCAGGAGAGCTGTTCAGCTCACTTTACCTGTCCGCTGAATCGGAGCTAGAGAAGTGAACTGTAATTCTGGTTGGCATTGCTACCTCTGTGCTGTTACTCCCCTAAAGTGTACTCCCCTGCTGAAAAAACATCTGTGACATCATAAAATACAATATGACATTTCCATCTCTGGAAAATGAGTTTAAAAAAAGAATATGACACAATTATTCAGGGGACAAAAACCTATGAGTTCTCAGAGTATGACTTCTCTCTCAAGATAGAGATTATAAAGGTTATGAAACCGGCCTAAAGCCTTCCTATGGGAGGCTTGTGCTAAGAATTATCCTGTGGAGAACATGGGGTTTCCTATGGATGTGTGTTTTACTTCTCGTCTGGCACGGAGTGAATTTTGAATATCTATGTTTGAAGTTTTTTCCCTGAGTGTGGGTTCAGTTCGTTTGCACCCTACCCTTGCTCAAGAGGTAGAGTCGACAAAAAAAAACCCAAACGCTTCCCGTGATGTCACCTGCCAGAATGCCTAGACTACCTTCTAATTCTTTTTAAACAATGAAAAGGTTTCATTGCCACTGTCTTCCTGTTTAAAGAATGATACTTTAGTTACTCTTGGCAAAGGCAGTTATCTGGAAACAGTGTGAGTTGCCACAGTTGTTACAAAGCACGGTCTGACAATATTCCCAAACCTAAGCCGCTTGGGTGGGAAGAGTAGGAAAGGTCAGTGACGTGCTTCTTGATGGTGCTGCATCCTCCTCCCAGCCCACCCGAAAGTGACTGGCACGTCATGTTTTCTGCAGATGGACCACAAATGGCACATGTACAGCTGATGCGTGCTGGCACTTGGGGAATGAGATTGCGTTTGCCAGTTAGCTTGCCAGCCAGAAGCCAGATTTAATTTGGAAGAGAATGGTCCACAGTTGTTGCAGAAATAGCAAAGAGCAGATTTTTAATCATCCTTCATTCCTCCCTGTTCAGTTTCATCCTCTAATTGGTAAATGAGAGGCCCAATCAGCTCAAATCAGGGGTAAAATGTGTCACAAGCAGCCACTGAGACAGAAAACAGAGGTACCCGCTCCTTGATATCATGATCTTGCAGCTGTTTACAAGTCAGATTTAGCTAATCAGAGAGTCCCAGGGAGCAATTAGTCTCTCTTTCTAGGTTCCATGTGTAAATTCTAGTGGAAAAGAGCTTTTTTCTGCTTGCTGCCCTGATTATTTTTGCATGCTGTTAACTGTTTGCCATTTTATCCACCAGAAGGGACAGATAATGTCATTTTTTTATCTTTGTAGATAAACATGGCTAGACTGATCAGAAATTAAAACATTTTTAACTGTGTGGTGAAGTGCTTGGAAGAAGTACATTTCACATGATTTTCTGTGTTTATTAATCATGGTGATTTTTAGCTCCCTGTATTTCTTTTTTGGTACTTTCCTTCAGTCTGAATTAATTCCTTACGACATGATCCTTAAAAATGAATAAAGACTGCCTCAGCCTCTAGACTTTCAGATGCTTGAGCAGGGCTTGTTTTCAGCCGACAGCAGCTCCGCAGTTGGCCTTTTGAGATACCTGAATCTAGGAAGCTTGAAATTACATCTCGCCTTAGGAATGTCTGGCTTGATTGTGCAAAATTGTTCTTAAGGAGATCATCTGCTTTGGATAGTAGCCTTCCATTCCTGGGACAGAACACCCTATTCTGGGAGGATGGGAGACTATATCCCTGAGTATGTAAGAGAATTTTCATTTTCTTGGAATCATGGAATCATTTAGGTTGGAAAAGACCTTCAAGATCATGGAATCCCACCATATACCCGTTCTTGAGCATCACTGTTTAGATCTTTTGCTTGTAGACTGATCTGCTGAAGCTCTTGCTTTCTGTTGCCTGCTGGAGCTCCAAGTGTGGTGCACGTGTTGAACCGTGGTGCCCCACTGCCTGCACATTATTTAAATTAACTGGTTCCTCTAAGCTGTAGTCTGTAACGCGCTGCCTTCTGCATCTCTGCTACGCAGGCTTCTATCCCGTGGGCCTGAATTGTCTCCTTGGTGATTGCTATTAACTGCAGGATTATCTGTGGGACTGGCTAGCTGGGAAATGTTAGTCCTGTAATCTCGGCTGTTCTAAGGACTTTTTTATACATAGTTATTGTTGTCTTCACTTATTATTCTGTTATCTGCCAGCTACGCTTAAAAACATGTACTTTACAAGCTGTTCTGTGTTTCTTATGTTTCTTTATACTGCTTTTTAAGTGGGTTCTTGTCGGCTTTAGTCTGTCGGGCTCTCTGGAGCTTTAGTGTTGGATTTGCAGAAGTACAGCGATGCCCCGGAGGCCTTTGAGCCTGCCAGCTCAGCGCTGGGAGGTCACCTACCTGGGCATGCCCTGCTCTCCACTGCCTCGTGCTTTCTCTTGGAGAATGCCAGATTTATAAAAGCCATCAGAAAATATCTCTTAGTTGAAAGTTGATTGAGCCGTGGATGAAATCTCATTGCCTCCTGCCAGGCCGGGTTTGGGCCTTAACACCTGACCTAAAATCTGCAAAAGCTCACGGGGGTCCCATTGAAAAGGGAGGAGCCATCACTGGCTGTACCCCAGAAGGTGGCAGCTCACCCCGCTGCAAGACATGCTCGGTGCACCTTCCAGCCACCCCGGGATGCTGCCTGGGAACACCAGGGAGAAGAGTGGCCATCTCTTACTAATCCAAAGGGGGATGATACCTCAGCAGCAGCTCGGGAAGCTACCTGGAGCAAATTACGACATAAGTGAATTGAATTGTGCTTAGGAGATGCAGTAACCATGGAAACCTGAGGGAGAAATTGTTTCTCAACTTTCAATGCCAGCCCGATGGTTTAAAAACTCTTCATTAATACTTTGATGTGCTAGAGTCTGAGCACTGTGTACAAGCTCTTTTGGGGGTAAACAACAGCACAGAATATTAATAATGGAGGAGAAGCGAGGGAGCGGTTTTCCTGTCAGCAGAGCTGGGTGCGCTGGCTCTGGCGGGGCAGTGCCGACTGATGTCTGCTGCTGCTCCAAGCCAGTGTTTCTTAGAGAGCAACATGATCGAATCATAGAATCGTTCTTGTTGGAAGAGACCTTTAAGATCATCAAGTCCAACCGTTCCCCCAGCACTGCCAGGGCACCACCAAACCATGTCCCTCAGCACCACATCTCCACGGCTTGGAAACCCCTCCAGG